>JAVHLV010000066.1:0-269191 GCA_036785495.1 Colletotrichum neosansevieriae | reverse complement strand
TTAAATAATATCTCTAAATAGACTAAGAGATATATTATCTCTAGTATCTAGATCTTAGCTATCTAAGCTAAATAGGTTATTATTCTTAGAGTCCTCCTTATCTTTTAAGTAAGTAGTTAATAGCTAAAACTTTATAGATATATCTACTATAGAGATCTAAAAAGCCTTAAAAATAGCTCTAATAATTAGATTAAAGATATAGGCTAAATAGTAAATATAATATATTAGCTAGACTAGAAATACTAAATCTTTTATAAGTTTCTAAGCTAAAACTTTAGGCTTAAAGAAACTTATATTATCTACTAAAATAGTCTAAAAGTTAATAGTTTTATATATCTTTTAGTATATCCTCTTAAAGAGATTTAATAGAGCTCTAGCTTACTTAATTACTATATATCTATTAGTTATATTAATAGCACTAAGGAGCACTTATTATAACCTCTATTACTAATTAATAAAATAATAAAAAATACTAAGCAGAGAGTATTTTAAGCTAGGAGTACTCTAGATATTAATTATAAGAAAGATATTAATAGTAGAAGGAATTAACTAAAAAGTAGTTTATTAGATCTATAAAGCTTTTTTAGCTATCTATTTTTAGAGGGTTTATTAAGATAGTAGGTAGTAAAGGAGATTAAGATATAAATAAAAGTTCTTAAAGGTAAGGTTTATAACAGAATTAAGAGAAAGGTTAGCGCTAATAATAAAGTAAACTAATATTTATTAGTTTAAAGTAGATATATTATAAACCTCCTAAATCTAGATTATTATAAAAGATTACTATAAATATATTAACTAACTTATAGTTATTATATTACTACTATTATACTAAGTATAAAGATATGCTTTTAAGTTAAGATATTATTATATAGTACTTATATTAGAGTTCTTAATTATAGGATAAGTAAAAGATTATTAATAATATTTATAGAGTAACTTTAGCTCTTCTAAGATTAAATTATAGCTTTAGTGGAACTATACTTAATAAGGAGTTCTATAAGAGAGAGTCTAGAATAATTTTATAATTGCTTTTTGCTTTAATTTAAGAGCTATTAACTATAGTATATATTTTCTAAGTTAAACCTATTTAAGATACTATAGTAGAGTTTTCTAGAAAGTGAGAAAAAGTTAAGTGGTTTTAAAAATAAAAATAATAATTTTTAATTATAGCTATAAGCTAGTAGAAGGGGAATAAGTTATTATATAAGTTATTATAGGCTAGGTAGTATCTAGTAGTTTAGAAGCTTCTAATCTAAAAGGGTTTAGTTTATAAGAGTCTAACCTAGAAGAACTTACTATTATAAATAATAGAGCAATAAAGGATACTAAAGGAGAGAAAATTTATAGATTACTATAAGGTAAATATAAATAAAAGATAAAGTATAATTATATAAGTAGCTATTTTAGGGTTTCTAACTAATTTATTTACTTTATAAATTTAATTAGATTTAGACTTCTTATCTTTTTTTTTTCCTTTTACTTATATTTATCTTTTAATACTTTGCTTATTAACTAGCTCTATATCTAATAAGAGCTCTCTAAAAAGAATAGAGAGCTCTTTACTACTAATTTAAAACCCCCTATTAAAGGTGGGGTATAATCTAAATAAGCCTTAAAAGCAGCTAGTTAAAGAGGTTCTAGAAACTCTATAAAGGAGTATAAGTTATATAATAACTATTATCTAAGCTAGTTTAGATATTAGCAGTTCTAAGATTAAATTACTATACCTCCTACTATAGAATCTTATAATAAAGTTTACTAGAAGGATAGATACTAGTTAACCACTATAAGTAGTCTAAAAATAGCTACTAAAAATAGCTTAGAAAAAGCTAGTTTAAATTATAAAATACTAGAAAGTTTATAGATAGAGACCTAGTAGTAAGTAATATAATTATTATCTTAAGCTTTTACTAAGAAGTATAGTAACTATACTTTATAAGATTTAAAAATACTAAAAGATAACTAATTTTTTAATTTCTTAAAGTATATTTACTAAATTAGTTTAAGAAATAACTTATAGTCTCTCTCTTAAAAACTGCTATTAGATTTAATTCTAATTATAGACTATTAAAGCTCTCTATAAAATTAGTAAGTAATTTCTTATTAATATATTTAAAAGTAAGAGATATCTTATCTTTTTGCTATAGAATTATATTAATATTAATAGATATAAATCTCTATATAATTTATATTAAGTGTATAATCTTATAAAAAAAGGATATAGACTTAGTAAAGGAATTAATAAAGAAAATAGTAGTATAGAGTGTTAGATTAGTTTAGTTTACTTAGATTACTTTAAATAATTACTATAATAATTACTTACTTTCTATTTCTAATATTATTACTAAATCTAAATAGCTATACTATTTAGAGCAAAAAGTTAAGTTAATAAGTAAGTTTCTAAGTAATCTTACTAATCTATAGCTAGTTATAGAGAGTACTATTCTGCCTAAGCTTAAGCTTAAGAAAGAAGGAGATTAGCTATAAAATAGCTAAGAATAAACTATCTATTATAAATAGAAAGTTAACTGCCTAAGTAAGAGTAGTAAAGTTATTCTAAAGCTGGAATAGACCTATAAGCTCCTAAATACCTCTCTAAACTATCTAGCTAGTAATTTCAGTAAATATAGCCTTAACTAATAGCTTAAAGGAGGAACTATAGTAATACTTAGCTATAATATATAGTATACTATATATCTTAAAGATAGAGTAGTGCACTAAGGTAAAGTTTCTATTTAAATTAGTATAAATATAAAAGATCACTATAATAATATATTACTTATATCTTAATCTTCTTAATAAAAGAGTTAAGAACTAGATATTTCTGCTTCTTTTAGGAGAGGTGCTTTAGCTACTAATATTTAGTAAGGGAAAATTAAAGAAGTATCTCCTCTTTAGTAAAGATATTACTAGCTACTAAGTAGTTATAGCTTAGTTAAATTAAGCTATACTTATATATAATAGCTACTATAAAGATAGGGTTATTTATAAGGTATTTAACTTTAATATAAAGTCTCTCTAGTATAACTTCCTAGTTATTATAGAAGAAGTAGTACTCTTAGATATAGTTTTCCTATATTTATTAATAATTATAGTAATTAATTATAGTAATTTATATACCTTAATAAGCTTATTAATAATTATAGTAGATTGCTTAGTAATATTAATAGTAGGTATTTTCTTATTAATATCTATATTAAAATTAAGCAAACCTTTAATATTATCTAGATTTATCTAGATATCCTTATTAATCTCCTCTATAAAGATATCTTTCTAAGCCTTATTTTTATCTTTAGCTATAATATTATAGTAGCTAGAGGAGACTAGGCTAGCTATTCTAGCAAAAAGCTAGTTTAGGTAAGTTCTCTTTAATATATTATAGAAATATTAATATATACTTAATTAAGAGATAAAGATACTTACTATTAAGCTTTAATCTATTAAATCTCTTAAACTTCTAGCTTAGTGTATTTAGTTATAGAACTATTAGTTTACTTACTTAAAGCTTTAAGGGCTTTAAGCTTATAGGCTTTCTGCTATCTAAGAGCCTTTTTAGTATAATTAACTTCCTTTTAGGCCTTATTTATATTATTAATTTGCTAGTAAGACTTTTTAGTGTTTATATTCTCAGAATAATCTAACTCTGCTTTACACTTTGCTCTAGCACTAAACCTAAGCAGCTAGCCTATAGTAGATTAGTATAAAGGATTACTATAAAAATAAGTAAAATATACTATAATTATATTCTAAGGATATTTTAATATAACTTACTAATTTATAAAAGTTAGCTACTTAAATTTATAAGTAAAATTATAATATTACCTTACTTATAGTAGTTATAATTACACTTTTATTATAGTTATTATACTTAGTAGGTTATTATTCAGAGAGAAGTTTTTTTTAGCTTTAAAATATTAAAAAAGATTAAAATATATAATAGTTAGTCTATATACTAGCTTGCTCTTTACTACATTTTCCCTCCTTTTATCCTAAATATATAAAAATAAAAATATCTATAATTTTATTAGTAATATATTTAGAAGATTCTCTATTTAATAAGCCTACTCTTATATTTTTAGGATACTTATATAATTTATAGTAGATTTTAGAAACTTAATACTTTATACTATTAGCTTCTATTAAATAAAGAAAGATATTTACTCCTTTCTACTTAGTTAATAAAAATTATTACTAAATATAAATCCTACTTTTCCCTAACTATACTAACTTTTCTTCTATATTCTATAACTACTATAACTATAAATAGGTAATTTATCCTTTTAATTATTATAGTAATTATCTATACTAATCTCTACTTAAGCTATAGCTTCTATATATATAAAAATATAGTATAGAGCTATTACTATTAGTAAAAAGCCTATTATAAATAAGAAGACTTCTACTAAGAAGACTGCTACTAAGAAGACTATTACTAAGGTTACTAAGAAGTTAGCTAGAAAGTCCCTCTCTAGCTAGTCTCTTGCTCTAGGCTAAGCCTAAAAGAAGAAGTGCTATTAGTGTTCTAGTAGTAAGCTAAGATTACTATAAAAGATAGCTATAAACTAACTTACTTTAGCTAAGGCTTTTTATAAAATTAGAACCTACTAGAAATTAACTAATCTTATTATCTCTAAGCTTTCCTTTTAGTAGGTTTACTAAGAAATCTATAATAATATTAACTATAGTAGTAATATTTATTAGGCAAAGTTAGCTATTAGAGCTCTCTAAGAGTTTTTAGAGAGTCTTCTTTTTAGCATTTTTAAGAGTAATTATCTCCCTCTCTAATTTATTTATTTATTAAACTAATTAGTTTAGTGATTAATCTTACTACTATCTATACTAAATATATTACTATTATACTTAAAGACCTTAACTTAGTTAAGGCTATTCTAAGAGCTAGTAAGCTTTATAGTAATAGGTAGTTTAAGATATAAGGGTAAAAAGAGGTATTAAAATATAATAAGATAGTAATAGAATTTTAGCTATTTATAATATACCTATAAATTAGCCTAATTACTATAAAAGATATCTATAACCTCTAATAAAAATATAAATTACCTATAGGTATAATTACCTATAGGCTACCTAAACCTATAGGTATAGTATTCACACTATACCTATAGGCTTAATTACCTAAACCTACTTAACCTATAGGTACCTATAGGTATTACCCGCTACCTATAGGTACTACCCATAACTACCTACCTATTTTGCGGGTACCCATGGGTACCCGCGGGCCGGGTAATTGCCAACCCTATGCTGCCTCTCAAACGCAAGGAGACACTCTTACAGGCTGAGGAAAAACTATGAGAAGATAGCATTTACCCCTCCTTTGGGAGAACATGATGCAGCCCCTGTGTTGGCACTCGCCGGCCTCAAACCCCGCCCAGGCCCAAGTGGTTAGCCCCAGACGAAGCCATGTACCTGCAGCCAAGACCTCGTCAGTCTCGTATCACACGGGTAGTTGGCATGGTCATTGATCATATTTGTTCGGTATCTATGCTGTGTATCACAACACTTTCAAACGCATCGCTCTGTCACTGTGCATGCCATTCGCACGATAAGAACCGAAGAAAGAGCACGAGGGCTGCCATGTTGCTCTTATTGGTGAACTTGAAAAGCAGAGCACTATCTTCGGCCAACTGCGCAGTCTCTTCCTAATCTTGTCCCCAATATGGGTGGTACGGAGGTCACATCTTCCCAGCCCCTTTCCTTGAATGCGAAAGAATGATCAACAAGGGCAGTTTTGCGACCTTGAAACCTGGATTCGACCACGGAGCTGGCGCTCAGGCATCATGCTGTTATCAGAAATCGGAAAAAAACATTTCTCATACACCTCAATGCTCTTTGCACTCCTTTCGGATGCCTCAAGCTCATGGTGAACGACCGTCGCTGTGGCTAAATTCGCTCGAAATTGTCGCCGGAATGAAGCCTTCCAAGGATGTGGGCGGTTATACACTCAATAGGAGTACAGAGAAGGGTGAGAGGGGTCTCTCCTATCGACTGAGCCCAATAGAAAGTCATGTACACTCAGTTGCACCACAGCGACATCCAACCTTAATAATCGAAAAGCTACGAAGGAGCTGATGCCGAGATTCCGATTTCCAAAGCTGGACCCCAAATACATAGTGCAACCACATAAGTTAAACCAAGGGAAACAGTACCACGTGAAAAAGGCCCAGTGTTTCCAGGCTTGATGCAAATACTCACGACATGATTCAAATTACGTATTGGTCTTCTTGTAGTGGGCTTCATGTGGTTCTGATCACACATTCCGCATGGACAAGCTGATATCTCCGATAGTTGTTGAGAAAGAAGAAATGTAGATGTTTGTACCACGGGTATATGGGACTATCTGGCCAGTTGAAGGAAGAAATAGACCACAAGCCACAAGTCGATACCTTAAACTAGGATGCATCTCGACGGATTATGTGACCTTCTAGTATTACTGATCCATCTCCAGAGGTCCTTTGTCATCCTGAAGAATCTCATTCCACCACTCCTCATGACCGTCTTTGATGCACAAGCTATTCCAATCAGATTCTGGCAGGCCCTCGTTCTTCAACTTTTCCTCGTCAAAGATCCGAGTCTTTCTCTTCTTGGCATCCGCTGCAGGTGCCCAGTAGACAAGATCCTCACCACCGCTTTGGCTCGGTATCTCAGACAGTGGTTCCAAAGCATTTGGCTGTGCTTGAATCTCGAGGAGGCGTCGCAGGTAAGGAAAAAACCAAGTTCTTTTCCACCACTCCGTTAGCCTATGATCTTTGAGGCCATGCCGATGGGCATTGTGATGCACAATCGCCGGGACGGATGTGCTCCAAAAGTCGGTGTAGAGGGGTACGTCAGACCACCACTCCAAGTCAGTGTCGATGCCGGACTCGGAGAGGAGATTCTTCATCCCCAGCATATCCTCCGGCACCCCATCAACTCGAGGAGGTATAATGACACGATCTGCAGCCGCTTTGACGAGTGCAGTTTCATTGCCGAGGACAATGTACTCTCCGTCATCCTCTTCAAAAACAGTTGGCGTAAATAGGTTCTGGACATAATCCAGACCAATACCGTAGTCGAACCGATCAGCCTCGAGCTCAATTTCCGATATCTGAGATTGCGTTTTCTTTCCAGAAGAACGGTCTCGTCGCTTGGATGTACGCCACATCTCCTGTTCTCCGAACATCTCTGCAAAGAGGCCTTGATCGCTGAAGATATCGCTGCCAGCCGCACGTTTCTCGTCAAGCTTCTCCTGCAGCCGACGAAGCACGCGACGCATACCACCCACGGGGCCCATAAAGCTTCCGCTGTTCACATAACGAGGGCGCACGTCATGGAACTGCGTGGGATCTTCGTCCGTGTGTTCGCCGTAGAGATCTTCCCGCGCGGTCGACTCGGGCAACTCATCGCAGTGCGGATCCGCGCCGAGTGTAGGATCAGGCCAGCATTTTTTCTGTGTCGAAAAGACGATGGATTGTCGCGGGACGAAGTCCGTTTCGTTGGAAGTCGAAGAAGACCGGGACGTCGAGTCTTTTCCCCACTGCTTGCGAATGCGTTCGTTCGCTGCGTGGTTCTGAGCCATGTACCTTCCAATTAGAAGAGAAGGCGGCAACTGGAACCAAAGGTCGTATGCATCAACCACAAGTACGAGATCATCAGGACCAAGCCGCTCGTCCTCTGGGGCCCTGTCCGAAGTGATTGCGTCAAGAAACTCCAGCGTACCATCAATCTTGCCGAGGTGAGAGCCGCCGAACCAACCAGGGCTTTTGTGGAAATCGCGGCCCCAGTTGACGATGACTGGGCTTGGGTATCCCGAGACAAGTGCGGACATAAGCATCTTACACAGCTCTGGCGACGGTCCATCCGCTGGGACGATGATTCGCAAACGACGGGGCCCGCCCGTTTCCACGGTAGGAATCGGCGCGAGACTGCTCTCATTCTTGGACGAAGGGGTTCTTGAAACTGATGTCTTCTCGTGGCTCTGCCTCTGTCAGAAACCCATCTTCAAAGAGAAAAGGAGTGGAAGATTGACTAACGACTGCGAATAGGAGACATGAGAAGAGCAGAATAGGCGCTAATAACAGAAGTAAAGCTTTCGGTGACACTCTCTGCGGCCATCGGGATGGCTTTCTAGTGCGAAAACCTGGGGATGGAAGAGATTCGGCGTAATCATCCGCATAAATCTTGCTGTAAGCAGGGGAACGCGGCTTCGATGCCCAAGACTTCAAGTTCGCAGCCAAGGCCTTGACTGCAGCCATTTTCGCACACGGTTGAATGTAGCGAACGAGTTGAGGAGTTTTTTGGTGATCAGAATCGGAGGAATTTCATGACGGAAGAGCGAGAAGCCTGCGGAAAGCCGTACAGTTCAGGCGTGTCAAGTCTCTCGCCATGACGACTCGCGCGGGAGCGGAAGCAGGCCGAATTTATTGGTATGAGTAACAGGGCTGCAGGCTCGTGAGATGACTTTTGGGCCGGTATGGATGTCTTATCGTGGATTTTCCCTTGCAACCTCTTTTGCTAGCAGGGCATTGCCACCACGCCAGCGGATTCTGATAGCCCAGTTACACACTCTCCCGCCCTGCAGCTGAGCCATAAGACACTTGAGCCGGACGAAGACATCGCCTCCGCGACCTTGCGTGCCCGATGATAGGTTGGTGACTTTTTCTTTTTCCCTAGGCGTACAGAATGTTCCAAAGCGGAGCTTTTATATGGCTTTTGTGGAGGCGTGGAGGTGGTGGGAGAAGGAATCAAAAAATCAATCAGCATAACAGTTCCGCTCCTAGCTCCGGGCGCGATGGCGGGATCCAGCAAGCCGGAAATTGGCGGAGAAGCCCTTCTCAAAGAGGAGGAAAGAAGACAGAAACTCGGTTCAATCTTGGCGAGAGACTTAGCTTGAGATCTTGGTGAACCAGAAATCCATAACAAAACCCAACATAGGTACTTTGTACAAGTCCTTGAATCCAAAGGGGAAAAAAATCAAACTTGATTCCAAAGTTGAAGGTATCATCTACGTAATGTGCCTCGTACCTTCGTCCGAAGAACCGCACCTCATCTGATTATCTTCATCTCGTGGGCAACCCACTGGTTCATCTCTTCACTGCCCTCGGCGCTTTCAGCCGACTTTGTGCAGAAGGAACGTGGCACACACCCAAATCAGATTCGCCTCAGCTTGGCTCCTTTCATATTCAGCATAATAAAGCCCTTACGTCGCTGACTACGTGCGAATCAGCCCAACTTTGCCCCCTTGCGTAGACCTGCGCTAATGCTGCGGGTGTAATCTTGGCGTTGGAATCCGCGGCCTCCCCACGTTTCTACTTCTCCACATATGTGTGAGCTTCTACCTTAATTGAATGTTTTGGGATCGTGAGATGCGATGCTCTAGAATCGACTTTCTACGTTGGCCATCCGCTCATTAGGACCAATTTGCTGTCGGATCGTTGCCAGCCTGCCCTTGACCGAA
The DNA here is from genome assembly GCA_036785495.1 of Colletotrichum neosansevieriae. Classification (NCBI taxonomy): domain Eukaryota; kingdom Fungi; phylum Ascomycota; class Sordariomycetes; order Glomerellales; family Glomerellaceae; genus Colletotrichum; species Colletotrichum neosansevieriae. The sequence goes on along the minus strand of JAVHLV010000066.1, from coordinate 259,740 downwards.
CCCGAACCCGTACGTCTCCGGCTGCAGCGGCTGAGATCCCAGCGGACTGCCCGGTTTGCCCCCTTCGAAGGGAGTCCCGAGCAGGTGAGCCAGTCTCACTGTGAGACTTTGGTCTCGGTTTGGTAGATTTCCCATGAGTCCCTGAATCAGGTACATCGGATGTGTCGCCGCACCAAGCAGGGATTGTAGAGCCTGCTCCAGTGTCAGATATTGCTTCGGTTGCACTTCTGGCGCCAATGTCTTACCTGTGCATCCTCATTCAGACTGAAACCAGGCATCATTGTTACGCTACCGCCATCGCTGCTCACCAGATTCTGAGCACGCATGGTGTTCTGAGCGTCGTCGACAGCGTATTGCGCCGTTCTTTGCAGCATGGCGCACGCGGTCAATACGCGCTTGAGGTCGCACCCTTCTGTTTTCTCGAACCTTTGGAGGAAGTGCGCAAAAGACCTTGTAGCACCCAGGTCACTCCGCGTGCGAGAAGAACCTGGGTTCTCAAGCACATCTGTCAGAAGAGACATGCTTGCGCACAGAGGATAGCACAATACTCGCCTAGGCCCCCCCGTCAGCAGGTTGGTCGCGTAAGGGTGCAAGAAATAATTTTACCACAGATCAGAGTATTGCGGCGTAGAGATGGTTCTGAACAGACCCAGAGTTGCATGTGCGGCTGTTCGGCATCGCTTTTGAGATAATGATAGTTGGATGAAGGGCATCTCAAATCCGGCCGGTGTAGCCAAGAGAACGGGAACCGTTTTGAACTGACTATGCCGTCTGGCAGCCCAATGCACCATGAGCGCACACCTGTAGAACGCTAGATGCAAGTTCAAAACGTCGGGCGCAACGTCAGAACCAGTTTTGGGGGCGTCGTATGCGGGCTGGAGTTCCACCGGTAGACTGGCCCTCCACTCCTCGAGTAGGGCATCAAGGTCAATGATGGCCCTGACTAGGCCATCATCTGTCAGGCGGAGACCCTTGGCTGTATAGAGACGTCTTCTGATCGAGGATTCCACCATGGCGAGCTTCGCCCGAAGATTCAGGATGTCGACTCCTTGCCCAGGACCAGTGGGTAGCTCGGTCTCAATGTCGTCGTCGTCCTGAATGGAATCCAATCCATGGTTCAAACCCGTCTCCTTATCCAAGATGTATGCCGCCCAAAAGACTCGGCTGCGAGCCTCGACATCTTGCAGGCACATCGACATCATTGTGCAAGGTTGTCGATGAAGGCCAATGTTCTGCGATAACCTCACCGCGGCAGAGGAGAGCAGAGCAGCCGTCCGAGAGCATGTTGTGCCTTGCATGTAAACTGCCATGGCCACAATTGCCTGGACTGACAAAAGGTCATCCCCCTTGACCATCAATTCAGTGAGAACGGAGAAGGCGTTCTTTAAGAATGGCCATGCAAGTTGGCACACTTCTTGAAACGAGCTGTTAATCGTTTTCCACCGCGTCCCCACGGCGATGACGGTATTCATGTAAGCCCAGCCTGAAGTGCTGTTGAACGTGTCTTCAGCTTCGGGTAACTTTTCAAAGAGGTGGACAAAATAGTGAAAGTTGAGAAGCGGATAATTACTGACAACGTCATCGTACAGAGGCATTAGCATTGTGATGGCCTCTCCTCTGTCGAGACGTGGAGTGAAGACCTGTCTGTTGAAGGTGGAGCAATAAGACGCCGAGTTGATTTCCCTCATTCGACTTGCAATCATGGCAAACACAGGCATCTTGTCTGCCACCTGCTTGGGCGGGTCGAAGATGTGTGGAGGTGCATTCGCCTTTGGAGTGGGGTGATCGGACGAGTTACTCGGGTTTGTCGAAGGCATCGCTGCTTGGTGCCCTTGAGCATCAACCATGAGCTGATCTGTTGACATTTGATTGAATGAGTCTTGTAGAGCTTCAACTTTAGCTGTGCTGGTCCGACCTGGTGCAGTAGGGTTACTGGGGAAGACCGGGGTTGCCGGTGCTATGAGTATGGATACTGAAGCTGCATCGGTTTCTGATGGGGATACTCTAGTGGGGGGCGCATCTGGTCGAGGTAGACCAGCTTGGTTCATTAAGGCTTCCATTTTTGAAAGACGTTCCTCGAGGGCTTGAATGTACATTTTACTTCAAACGTAATAAAGTTAGTCTACGAATCGCACCCAAGGGGATAGACCTTTTGTTTTGTTCACATTTCACAACGTACCTCCTGCCGGGACCACGCCGCCGCTGCACTTGCTGATATTGACAGTCGTGGCTGCGTTTTGCGCAAGGCGTACATGATGGCTGTCTGCCATCACACTTGATCTTTTTAGATTGACATCTGAGGCAGGCCTTGAATAACTGCGTGTCAGCTGAGTGGACAATAAGGTGAGAACGTACCCTTTGGAACGGCCAATTCATACCTGTCCGATACGCGAAGCCTTATCTCGCGACCTCCCATCTTGGACTGATTCCGAGTCCATGGTTGTGTGGAGACGTCAAAGCGACTGTCTCCGGGCCATTCAACGAGTTTCGAGTGTCAGTTTCGATGTCCCGTCCGTTGGGCCCGGATGCTAACCGACCCACTCGTCCGGCCCGGCGGTGTTGTGTTCAGCCCGAAGTACCTCGGACGCGATTAGCTGCCGGAGGTCGCGATAAAGAGAGCAATTGAGTAATCCGGAGTCTGAAGCAGGGTAGAAGGATTGGCATTCGAGGAACGACAAGAGGAAGTAGTTTCATGATTGGCTCGGCCACGTAAGACCCGGAACCAAAATGCCTCCGGATAACGGCCACATTAGGTAAGTTGGCACATACACAGCTCAAGGAACTTCCCGGGCGGAAACTATCCCACGTGGGAACAACGCTGCTTTGGGCAATTTGCTCACTCCTGAGTCGTGAGCGGAAGTAATTTGTAACCGAGGCATCCTGCTTGCGCCCGTACTGCCCGAGATTAGGTAATGAGTGCTGGGGAAAAGAGTCCGCCCATCTAGGCGGGGTCAATTGCGACATGGGAAGCTAGTGTGACAGAGCCAAGCTCGTAATTCTATATATACTGCATTAATCCTCGTAAATTTCAGTTCATTGGGCAACAGAATAGCTATAGCAAGTCCAGCTGAAGAAGAAAACGTTGAATCTTTATCGAAACAAATCCCTGCTGTCTTACGATCGGATCGCAACAATGGCTGTCATCGCAGTCGCCGGAGGAACCGGAAACGTTGGTAGAACCATTGTTGAGGCCATAGTCGCCACTGGCAAGCACGATGTCAAGATTCTGGCCAGGAAGGTAAGACAGTGTCTTTGGAACGACTAATATGACAATTGGCTCGTCGCATGGTTGAGACTGACATGGGAAATAGGCCAATCCCGAGGTGGAGAAGCAAGTAGGCGCATCAATCATCGTCGTGGACTATGGAAATGTCGAAGCCACCACCAAGGCTCTTGAAGACAACAACGTACACACGGTTGTGTCAACCATCAACATGATGCCCCCGCCGGGTCAGGTCCCTCAAGAAATCGAGCTCATCCGCGCAGCCGATGCATCCAAGACGACGAAGCGAATGATTTCCAGTGGCTGGGGCATTCCTCATCACGAGGGGTGAGTCAAGGCTGCGCTTCAAATCTCTCAGCAGGGGCCAAATACTGACGTGGACCAAGACAAATCAACGACTTTGGATCGGTCCCCAACAAGCTCAAAGCTCAGTCTGTCTTGAGGAATGAGACAAAGGATCTTGAGCACACTGTTGTCCACAATGGTTTCTTCCTCGATTACTGGGCTCCTCAGGCCGAAAAGTCGAACATGACTCCCATCACTCTTTTCGTCGATATTCCGGGGAACGCCGCGGCCATTCCCGGATCTGGGGACACCCCAGTCACCTTTACTCATACGAGGGATGTTGCGAAGTTCGTGGCGGCTGCTTTGGACCTGCAGAAGTGGGAACCCGACACGTACATTGTTGGCGACAAAGTCACCATGAACGAGTTTGTTCAGCTCGCAGAAGCTGCGAAAGGTGAGAACACGCAAGCAAAGGGAGACCTGACAAAAAAGACTGACTTGGGGAAACTAGGCACGAAGTTCGCTGTCACCCACGACAGCGTGGAGAAGCTGAAGACTGGGCAGACAACAGAACTTCCGGGGCAGATCCCGGCGTACCCTTTCTTTCCTAAGGAAGCTTATCAGGGTCTGGCCGCAGCTTTTGGTTTGTGGTTTGACGCGGGAGTGTTCGATATTCCCCCTGCTGGCAAAAAGACTTTGAATGATGTCTTCCCCGATATAAAGCCCTGGACAGTGAAGGATATCCTTAACAAGGCCTGGAAGAAGGCTTAAGATAGTTACAGGTGTCAAAACAAATACAATACCGGTCCTGTACATCTGAAACTACATCTACGTTAACAATCAGAGTCCTTGTCCCGGTTGTAAGGTGATGTGCTAATGCAACACTCATGTCAGCACCAGATGACATGAAGTTTTGTCTCTCCTGCGGAAGGGAGCAAAATTCATCTGGGAATGGCGCCCACGGTGTATTCTTGGCAGAAGACTTAGCCTGAAGCCCTATTTGATTGGAAGAATTTGCGTATGGAGACGTTTCTGACGCTTTACCTCAAGTAACAAACGGGCTTTCAGCGTCTTGTCCATGCCTTGCGGGAAGTGAGGGTTGGCCTATGTCTTTTGTTACACTGCAATGCATCCAAGCAGTCTCGGAACATGTATGCATGTAGCTGTCATCACCAGATCGGTTCAAAAATATCTTCCTTTTATTCTTCAATCCAAAGGTACTTCCGAGCTACGCTCAACTTGAGGAAAGTTTCCCTCAGCCGTGACTAGGAAATAGGCGTTGATGAGATGGTAGTATCGCAATGGTGTTTTTGTACTCAATCAAATGTATCCACAACAGATCTGTTCCCGGGAAGATTTATACTCGGGCCGCGTTTTCTCAAGTCAAATCTTATACAAACCACCAATCCCATGCCAGTAGATGGTATGAAGCTGGGCGAAAAATTGAGATGAACCATGGTAAGCGTGCCGAGGCTCTGGTTCGCTCCGGAGCTGTGACCAAGACCGTGATCATCGTTCAAAGGCGTAAGGCGCTACGACATGGGGAGTTCGGAAACCGAGCAGCGAGTCGCACAGCGTGAATTGACTCTGAGTTGTGATTGAAGAATTGACCAAGGCGCCCTCATTATCGGTCGATCTAGGTTGACTATGAAGTCAACTCACGTCAAACACGACAAACCTCAGCTCTACTCTTGGTGGGATTGAGCATCTAAGCAAACAAGCCGAGATTGGTAAGGCTGTCGGCAATTAATGAGACATCCCAACGGTAAAACAAGCCAGGTTGACGATTGTACAAGGCCGGATTGTCCATCATCAATAGAACTTTCACGTTGACTTTCGCATGAGCATTGCGTGTGTACAGGTACTCTTCTTAGACAAGACCAAACCTCAACGCGAAGCGTATCGAAACTTCACGAGATTTTGACCCGAGACTAGAATCACACCATTAAAAACTCCCTTCTGCTATCATAAGTCTCGAGTTGTTTACATGCGTGAGCAATGTCTCATATCCAATAAACAACGTGTCTAGACACGGCACAATGTAAAGCAGACAGCTTCAAACGCCGGACTGCCCCGATTTATGATAGGAACATCGCATCTGAGACAAAGCTTAAGCTCTCTCGCACGGCCATATGCCAAATGCTCCAGGGCCTCGGATGCGACTTTCCGTGACGTCTTGGCGTTCCTGCCATCTCGTCAGTCTCTGAACCAGTCGCCGCGCGGCGCGGGCCGAAACGACCACTTATAGATCTGACAGTAGGTATGACGCGTCTGACAAGATTCCATCGCGAGGTTACATCGGCCCTGAGGATGACCTCGAAAAAAACACTCGATACTACGTACGTCGGGGGTGTATAACTAGTCTTAGATCTCCATTGCCAATATCGCTCATGACGGTACAGGGGTCCCTGGTGGGCCGATAAGCTCCCCGAACTGCTGCAGCACAAGGTCGACCAGGTACGGATGCATCTGCGTACAACATAGCGTCTCATTGGACTATAACTAGCCTCCCAGCTTGGTTTTGGTAGGTTCATTTGTTTCGTTTCAGCTGAGCGGAAATAGCTCCGTCCTTTGGTCAGAATACAGATTGTCAGCCACCGGGATTTAGTGCACATTTAGACTGAGGGGACACGTTCAAAGGAATTGCTGAGGTGTTCATAACTTGTGGTATCAATTGTACCAGAATTGGTACTTCTAATGTATTCGCTGAAATCACTACCGCTTGCTTTTACTTCAAGACTTGTCATGGGGTGACCTGCATAAACCCCGACCATACATTACTTCGTATTATAAGAGATCAAGCAGAGGAGTCCTCGGCCTTCTGCTCGACGTATTGCGCCTTATCGGCAGGCTTCTCGGTCTCGAACTCCTGGGGCATCGCGACGGGGCGGTTCTTGGCGAAGCGCACGGTGGCGAAGACAGAGGGAGACTCGCGGAAGAGCATGTCGATCTCCTCCAGGTTGCGACCCATGGTCTCGGGGTAGAGGAAGTAGACGGTGACGGGAATGCAGGCGGAGATGACGGTGTAGACAATGTAGTATTGCCAGCCGATGGTGTTGAGGGCAACAGGGGTAACCATGACGACGACGAAGTTCCTGGGGTAGAAAGTTAGTTATTGGGTACTGAACGATGCTTTTGAAACACAAAAAAGAGACTTACCAGAGCCAGTGGTTGGCGGTGGAGATGGAGGACATGGCCATGCGGAGACGGATGGGAGCGACCTCGGTGCAGTACAGGAAGTTGGCACCCAAGAATCCGATGGGCACGAAGGTGTTGAACAGGTAAATGAAGCAGCCGGCGGCGATCTGGGCAGCCTTGTTGTCCTTGGGGAAAGACGTGGTGATGGCCAAGGACATCATGCAGAGGGACATGCCGATACCGCTGAGAATGAAGACGACGCGGCGACCGAAGCGATCAATGGTGAAGAAGGCCACGAAGGAAGAGATGAACTTCCAGGTGAGGGCACCACCGGCCAGAGCCCGGGAAGCCTCGCTCTTCATACCGAGGTTCTGCTGGAACAGGATCGGGGCGTAGACGGAGACCAAGTTGGAGCCAGACATCTGCTGGTAGAATTGCAGGAGAATGCAGAGACCGAAACGGTACAGGAGCTTGTCGTCGCCCATCTTGAGCATGTCGGTGAGCTTAGCGGCGTTTGTGTTAGTCTCCTCAAGAGAGTGCTCAATTCCAGCAACCTCGGCCTGGACCTCGAGGGAATCCTCATCGAGGCCACGCAGGGCAGCGATGATACTACGGGCCTGCTCGGACCTCTGCTTCATGACCAGCCAACGGGGAGACTCGGGCAGGAAGTAGATGCTTGCCATCAGGACCAGGGAGAAGGCAATGGCGAGGGCGATGGGAGGGCGCCAGGTGATGGAGCCGGTCTTGAACTCCCAGAAACCCAGGTTGATCCAGCTCTCGAGGACGTATCCGATACAGGTGAAGAGACCAGTGAGAACGACATGGCGACCGCGGTTCTTGGCACCGGAGGTTTCTGATTGCCAAACCGGGACGATGGAGGACAGTTGGCCGATGGCAAAACCGACAATGACACGGCCGACGATGAGCTGGGCGAGCGAGAAGGCGGAGCACTCGAGAACCTCGCCAATAAGGGAGCAGAGACCGGCGAAGAAGATGACGTTGCGACGACCAAACTTGTTGCCGGACCAAGAGCAGGAGAGAGCGCCAATGAGGGCACCGATAGTGAAGGTGGCGACGACGAAACCCTGGAGGGTGGAGTTGGCGTTCTTCGTAGCGCCGGTCGTGTTCACTGTGTCGATCTCGGGGAAAGTCTTGACCCAGTCCTCGGTCGTGAGAAGGCCTCCTAGGCCGGCCTGGTTGTATCCGAACAGGATGAATGAAGGGCAGACAACCAGAGTAAGCTGGAGGGTGGACAGGGCGCTGCCCGTGAGCCCGAAGAAGCTTGCGCCCATTGTCGACGGCTGATGTGTACGCACGGAGGTTGCCCGAATTCTGATGAAAGGGCAGGGGACAGTATAGCCGGTGTATGGAAAGGGGCAGGGCAACAGAACGGTCGACAGAGATGGGATAGAGAACCGGAGAGCAGGCTTGATAGACAAGAGAGACCGGGCGGGCTCTTAAAGGATTTCAGTCACCGGGCGCGTTCATCTCATCGTGACCCCTTGTGGGGAGAGTTGCGGAGACCCCGCGGGATTCTGGCCGCAAAGACAGATTCGTAATCGAAAGCAGCTTATTTCTCCGTGTGTAAGAGCTGGGCCGTGTGGAGGGCCGAAAGATGGAGAAACGTTGAGGAGAAACTTGAAAGACAGTTCTGGAGGGTCACCGGAGGCTGGAGGAGGTGAGACTCTGGTGAGTAGGCGGGCGGCGGGCCTGTGTCGTCAATGCCGAACGCGCTCCGTTGTGAGTGAGTGAGTAGTGACCGGGTGAGTCGGCCAGGGGCTCATGTCGGAAGTCGACCGAGAGGGCCACACCCTTCCCGTCCGCGTAACGGCGATAGCTTCATCAGACCTTGACGCTCAGACGAATTGTCGTCCCACCCCTTCTTCGCCTCGCTCAAAAAGGGCTCCTCCTGGGATCCGCCTTTGTGCTTTTATTCCCTCTCGCCATCCCTCACTTCTGCGGAGTCGGTATTTGGGGCGGAAAAAGGGGTGGTAAAGTGGCCAACAATATCTATCCATCATACGAGCCTCCATGCACGTCTGGGTAACAGTCGGATGCAGCGGGCGATTCGGTGAAGAAAAGGTTGCAGATACAGGTTCCACGCCGGAGGTCTACCGGGCTTCAGACGAAATGTCGTTGAAGTTGTCAACATTTAACAAGCACATGTTCAACGCCATGGAATGCGGCGAAAATTAAGCAAAGCCAAGGCGGCAAGACCGCGGTCGCCAAGACGCGAGCGAAGGCCAAGAATTGCCCTAAAGATACATTTGAATAGGTATCAGTGGACTGACTGTGCAGACCGGGCGAAGCCCCCACGTCACGAACGAATAAATGGCTGACTCGCGAGGTAGCAGACGGCCCACGGGGATAACGGCGCAGGTCGATCAAGGCCGCTTTTTCCGTCAAGAACAGCGACAATAACAGCGACATAACATATAAAGAGATAGCCCAGCCCTTCCTCACAGTCTGTAGTGACCTCATCCCGTCCCGATGAAGGTTTGTCGTTTCCGAGATATCGAAATTATAAGCCTCAGAGATACATACCCTCGTGTTCTTCCTGGTCATAGGGAAGACCCTGGTCGGTTGTTCTAGTCGCCCCCTTTCGCGGGCTAGCATTCCCCCATGAAAGCTGCAGGCAACTTCTACACTATTGCGACTGGGCCTGGTTATGCATGCGAGATTTCGGTATCCCACCCGCCCCAGCTTGACTGCTTCCAGTCCAGTTTTCGGATTATTACCGAGCCCACTCTACCATGCGGTGACGATCCATCCAAGGCAAAAGTCTTCATGTCCGGAGTTGCTCAACAAGTAGCGGCCGCGAACAAAAACCTTGAAACGTGGTATCCTTCTCAGCGTTCTGATGACTTCTACGTGACAGCAAACAATGTGTCAATTATCGGCCAAGGTCCCACCCCTGTGCCTCTTTGTTTCCGAAGACCTCTGACCAAGACATCATTGGAGGGGTGGGGAGGGGGGGACACGCAACGCGCCCAGATAGATACCTTCTTCAATCCTTCGTGTGCCATTGCCATGTTGTGCGCCATCTTCAACCTCTACTCCAGCTTTGCGCCCGTCAACTCCTCCTCACTCTCCGCATTCCCCAGCTTCACGTCCGTGTCGCGATGCTTCTTCTCCACGGTCACAAACCCGCAGGACGCCAGAGCGCGGGGGATGGATCCTGGCCTGCGACGCTCAAAAGGTCAGCGAATCATCGGTATGGCGTGCGGCTCCGGGAATCGGGATTGGTTTTCTAGTGCGACTCACCTTCCGTCTAGTTTTCGTGCCGCCCACTTGTCCACGGCCAGGAACGCGAACAACATGACGAGATACGCAGGCATCCCCGCGGGGTAGTCTCCCTCCCACAGACAGAGCGGGTGAGAAATCACGACCGACGCCGTGAATCGTGCCCCGTACGTTCTGAAACCCTGGAGAACGGCTCCGTACGCGCCCATCCACCGAACCCAGGCGAAGGCGTCCATCAGCTTGATTCCGGCGCGATGCCAGTGCGCGGATCCGTACACGTACCCCATGGATGTCGCGATTGCTTGCTGGAGCGACATGACCTTGAAAGTGGCCATCAGGACGGGTACGTTTCCCTCGCGGACGTAGCCTGACAAATGGACGCCCGTGGCTGAGAATCCGAGGACGGTGACGAGATCAAACAGGTCTGGGACCGGAGACTCTCCGAGAACCAAGTACAGGCAGTAGTACCGGGTTATCACGACGGTTCCGAGAATCAGGTGAGCGGCGAGGGATTCGTACGGCAGCTTCGCGTACTGGGCCGGCTTCCGAGACCGCACATACTTGTACGCCGGGAACAGATACGGCACCCACCAACTTGTTGTGAAGAGTACTTCCAACAAGATGCGGTGCTTGGCGTAAAGTTGTTGGGCATTCTCCCAGTACAAGTTGGCCAAATCCATGGTGGGTCCAGTTCCGATTTCTTGCAGGGTGTTGGTGGTGGGTGTAGTTGCGCGCCTCGAGCGTGAGCTGAAGGCGGCGGACAAAAGACCGGGAGACTTCGTTCGCAATGTTTCAAAGAGACAGGGAACCGTCCGTAGTAGTAGTCTGCCGGGAACTGGGTTGATGAATGGCGGTCTTATATTGCTTTCATCCCATCTACTCAACCACCTAGGTGGCACGGCTTTTTACCCCGGACAGACACAGTTTACTCAAAATCTTGCGCCCGTCGTTGCGCGCGTGACGTCGTCAGTGACGCCAAGTCAGTAGTGCTGATATCTGTCAGAGAGGAGAACGAAGCCACCACACCAGATCAACCCGAATTTAAGTGGTCACTAGCAACCTACCCGTAAGTCCGGGAACATCGGACGTTTTGGCTTGGGTAAGGTTTCGAATCCTACTTATCTAAACGCCTTGCTGATTGATCTCTTCTGCCTTGGCGTTGGAGAAGTTGGAAATGGAATCCTTACCCAATCCGGTCGTTACATGTACAAGTACACAATTTGCAGTCACGATTTATGAACAAATCAGATCAATATGGGCGGTAGGTAGTCCGGCTCAGTCACTTAGTGTTTCTCATAAAAAAAAAACACACAAGACGCGGTCATGCTGATGTTGACATGTCGTAAAAGCGGTCACATGCTCTCTAGCTGAAGCTGCATTTACGACAGGATGCAAGTCATCACGCCAGCACATCGCTTGCATGTCCCTAGTCTATGCGTGATTCGACTACTTAGGAAGATCATAACCTTGTTCTTGGCCTTGAAAGTCGTTTGTATCAATCTCCGCATCTGAATTATAACAAATAGAAGAGGCGCAACTCGGTGCTACATCCTACGTTCCCGCAGGGAAAGCAAGTACGCGCAGTGCAGGGTTGGTCGAATCACCGCTTATGAGCGAGAACTAACGACGAAAAAGCACGAAAGAAGTTGCTCGAGTAGGTGGGTGTCAACATTAATAACCCGGACCTTGTCAGCACCATGTTTGCGAGTGTCCTGAATGGGACTTTGAGAGTGCTGCTATTGGCTCAAGCACCGAAGTCTTGTGTCCAGGATGTGTATGACATGATAAGCTCCCAGTCGCAGTTCCGCAGAGTCAGCTACTTGCTTCCACCATGTGATTTCAGTGACACCGGCGTTTGGTTCTTGCCTAGCAGCGGATGAACAGCTACTGGGAATGTCGATGATGTTGTTGAATTGGACACGCAAAGACTAGAACCCTCTCGACTGCGGAGGGACTAGGCTTTGTGACGTCGTCCATTATAAAGTCACAAGATTGTCAAGGCTTGGAGAACCTGGCATAAGGGGGAGGCTTTCTTTGAAGCAGATTTGAGTAACACAATACAAGTGAAAACTAGCTAATACGTACTCGTCAAGTCAACGCCAGCTCACTTGCTATAACCATGATACCGTACAAAAGAAAACCTAAGAAAAGGAGAAGAAAAAAAAAGGAAGCCACCCAAGCCCCTTAACCAAGTCACCTGTGTGGTTAAACTCCAGCACGCGGGTATTTCCCGGGAAATCTTTGGAATAAAAGTTGTTCACCAAGCCGTCTTCGCGAACCAGCCGTTCGCCCACCTCCGGACGGCATACTTCCTCGCCTCGTCAATCAACAGGATACCAATACCAAAGGCCATGGGCAAGAACCAGTACTCAACAGGCACAACAGCGGTACCGAGAGTCCTCTGAAACTCGGGAACGTAAAGCCAGAAAAAGACCATGGCCAGAGAAAACGCCACGGCAGGGAAGAGATACAGGTTCTGCGTCCGCCGGTTGCCGACGGGCGGGTGCTGGAACAGGGACAATCTCCTCGTGCGGACAGCCAGGAGGTTGAACCACTGCATAACCACTAAGTTGACAAAGTAAATCGAGCTCGCGACGTTGAGCTTCTGCTGGTAAAAGTCCCGATCAATGCTCGAGGGGAGGCTACCGAACGAGAACCAAATGTCTTTGAAGCCGATGCCGTTTCGTTCGAGGTACCAGTACGACATGGCGAACGAGGCCAGCGTCTCGAGGACGCCCACCAGACCGTACGCCTGCACCACGAGCTGCCAGTCCACGAGGCGGTCTCTGCCAGGCACACGGGGCTTGCGGAGCAGGACGTCGGCTTCGGGCGCCTCGTACGCCATGGCGATGGCGGCCGCGGCGTCGGTGAAGAGGCAGATGATGATCATGAGGAAACTGCTCAAGATCTGAGGTATGCCGAAGAGAACGTTTGTCATGACGGGCCAGAACTCGGAGAAGGACCCTGCCGGGAGGAGGTAGGCCACCGTCTTCTTGAGGTTGTCGAACATCATACGCCCATACCGGAGAGCTTCGACGACGCTGGAGAAGGAGTCCAGGAGGACCATGTCGGCAGCCTCGATGGCAATGTCACTCCCTGATCCCAGCGCGATGCCAACGTCGGCGGCACGCAGAGAAGGGGCGTCGTTGACGCCGTCACCCGTCATGCCCACGATCTGATGACGAGCCTGCAGCTCACGCACGATGCGCAGCTTCTGTTCGGGCGTGGTACGCGCGAACACGATCTCTTGGTATCGGGCCAGCTGGTCCCACTGATCTTCGTTGAGGGTCATCAGCTCCGGACCGGAGAGGACGATGGCTTGTCTCGGGGAGGAGGATTCGAGGTCGTCCATGATGTGCTTGATTGACGGGTCGACGACGGTCATGTGTCGGTGGAGAGCGGAGACGTCGTCGATCTCGGACCGGGGGACGCTGATGATGTTGCACTCTGCTGCGATTGCTTGAGCTGTGAGGGCGAAGTCGCCAGTGACCTAAGGTAGTTGTAGTCAGCGTCTCTCTCGTCCAAACACGTTTCTCTGTACCGAAACGTACCATGAAAATGCGGATGCCGGCACCGCGGAGGGTATTCACGACCGCCGGAATCTCGGGGCGAGGAGGATCGACAATACCAACAATACCAACCAGTGTAAGACCGGACTGGGCCTGCTTGTTGATTGCCGTCTCATAGGCGCTGTCGGAGGGATGTCTGGGAAGCGCAGATCTAGAGATGGCCTTGCGTGCAAGGAGCAGGACTCTACGTCCCTGAGAGGACCACTCATCCTTGATGTTCTCGATCGAGGCGCGGGTCGCGGGGTCCAGAGACTTGGTGTATCCAGAAGGGCTCACGTAATTGCTGAGTCTGCTCATAAGGATTTCAGGGGCACCCTTGATCGTCAACAGACTGCCAGACAAGTCAGCTCCTCGTTGATGGGATCCATGTTAGTTCGTCTGCAGACTTACACGTCACCGGGCTGAAAGACTGAAGCGGTATCAGAAGGCAGCGCAAGAGACAGGCCATCGGGATGCAAAAGGCCCAGGGCGCGGATCATGTACTTGTTCTTGCTGTTGAAAGCCAGCTCGTACTTTGTGGACCAGCAGCGTTTGAGCTCAGCAACCTGCCCTAGGCTCTCGGAGAAGCGTAGAATAGCCTGATCCGTGGCGTCGCCATGTATGACACGCTCGGGGAGGGGCAAGCGCATAGTAGCCGCGTCGAACTGTCCCGCATTACAGAGACCGGCGACAGCCCGAAGTTGGTCCAGGGCGTTGTTGTTAGGAGAGGAGTGCTTGTTCACCGCCATAGCGTCACGAGCACCCTGAGCAGTCATCCTGTTGGTTCCGATGGCGCACTCGGTGACGATCATCTTATTCTACACCAAGATTAATATTCGCTCTGGTCGTTTTTTTTTCAAAGCCACACAATCGACGCACCTCAGTCAGAGTACCGGTTTTGTCGGAGCAGATGACAGAGACGGAGCCGAGGGTCTCCACGGTCTTGAGAGACTTGCAGAGGATCATGTTCTTGCGCATCATGTTGGCGCTAATGGTCATGCTGGCCGTCAAAGCAACAGGAAGACCCTCGGGAATGAAAGCCACCGCAACCGACACACAAGAGATAATCAGATTTGGTACGTTGATCCAGTTGGGATACTTGACTCTCAACCACGTAGCCCTGCACGTGCAGTTTCATCAGCAAACTGTCGACCCTATAGGCTTTGACCCGGAGAACGCCACGCTTACCAGACAATCAGAACCAAGACGATCATGAGGAACATGATGGAGCAAATAATCAACACAAAGTGCAGAACCTCACGTTCCAGCGTCGTTAGTCCCTTTTTCGGCTCGTTGGTCAGCTTCGCGATGCGGCCGAAAATAGTGTTGTCGCCCGTAGCCACGACAACACCAGTGCAGGTACCAGACACACAGTGAGTGCCCTGCAGACCGATGCATCGCGTTTCCAGGTAGTTGTTGTCAGTAGAATCGACGGCTGCGGGCAGAGGAACCGATTCTCCTGTTGTCGTGCTCTCGTCAGCCAGACGTTCAAATCTGTTCTGACGCTTGAATGGAACAACCAAGGGAAGAGACGTACCGGTCAGGATGGCCCTGTCAAACTTGGCATCCGAAGATACCTTGAGAAAACGCACATCAGCAGGCAACTTGTTCCCAGACTTGACGACCAGAATGTCTCCAGGCACAACCTGATCAGCCATGAGCTCAACTTGGTTCCCGTCGCGGATGACCATGCAGTGATCCGGAAGCATCGTCTTGATCGAGTTCATGACCCGCGAAGAAGACCAGTCCTGCCACATGTTGAAGGCAGCCTGGATGAAGAAGACGGCCAACAGCACGATGGCGAGGGCCAGATTGGCAACGGCCGGGGGGCTTCCCAGAGGCTTCCATGCGATGAAAACTAGGACAGACGCCACGAGCAACACCGTACCGAATCCCTTGAAGAAGTATCCAACAATCCTTTTCGTGTTGTGTGAGGGAGGCGGAGAAGGCGCGTTCTTGCCATAATGGGCGATGCGGCGCTGAATCTGGTCCGCGGAGAGGCCATCGTTGAGGGAAGAAGAAAGACGGCGGAGGACCTCGTCGACTGGGAGAGTATGCCATTCGAGCTCGGATAAATCTACCAGAAAGATGCGTGGGTTAGTCCTGTAATGTCATCAAATCCCAAGATGAAAAAAAGCCTCATATATATTCAAGTGTCGACGTACCTGTCGCGACACCTTCGGCCTTTTTGGCTTTCTCGGCTTTCGTTTTGTACTCTTCAATCTCAATAGACCTTTTCCTACATCAGCAACAAGCCAATGAAAGAGGTCTTGGTGTTCCCCAAGTTGTGCTTCCAGAAGAGGATCAGTGAGACTGGGAGACCGCGCTTACACCGTGCGGTATTGTATGGGCAGCTCGGCCGTTACATCGATCGAGTTGCGCCTGGACCGAACCGAGTGAATCGACAAGGACGTGTTGGAACGGGCACGATGCAGAGGAGGGCCGGGATTCGACCTTTGCCCTTTCCTGCCGGCCTCCTCGTCGGCGTCCCAACGAATGCGTTCACCGCCTTGGGTTGGGCCTTGGGTCTGGAGCTCAGACTCGTCCATTTCTGGCCGTGGAATTTTCCTGTCTAAAACGCAGGGCCCAAGAGGACACAGGTATGGTGCTATCTCAAGACGTGTATGAGGGGACGGGATTTCAGAACAAGAAGAGTGGAGGGGAGAGAGGATGTAGGAAGTGAGAGCAAGCTTGTCAACGGATCTACAATGTAAAAGGCCTCATGTTCCAAGTTGGAAAGGGTCTTATATACACTTTGACGAAAGCGAGGGCATGATGGAGGACCAGACGCAAGAGGTGACCATGTTAACCATATCCAGGAATGGCTCTTGGCAATTTCTCGTCTGCCAGATGTCCACAAGAGACCGAACCGGTGCAAACTCAGTCCAGACTGGGAGGGCTGAGGCAGCCGTTGCAGCGGAGATTGTGGTCACCGCGCAGACATCATCACATGGCATGGTCCGGGACGCTTCGCTTGAGCTTGTCAGGACTGATTTGGGATGGTAAGTAAGAGGTAATAGAAATCAAGCAAGTTGTGAGGTTGGGGAGGTGGGGAGGGGGGAGGCTACGGGTCAGTCGTGGAAGCGCGGCTAATTCTTTTTTCTTCTCTCTCTCTCAAGTCTGTGACACCGCACGGGGAGACTCGATGGAAGAGGAAGTGATGGAAGGGGGTGCGCTACTCCAAACAGGCAACTCCAGTCTTGAGGCAGCCTGCACTCGATGCGAAGGGACCAAGGAAGCCATAACGAGTGATGACAACGACGTGCGAAGATGGATGGAGGCCAACTTGGACGTTGTATTTTAAGCGCCAGGAGGCGGTGGAATAGCACAGCAAAGACACGGCAATTCCAACGTGTCTGCCGTACTGTGGACGAGTGAGCGGGATGCCGCGCTTTGCTTCGAAGACTTCAAAGGATGAGGCAGAGAGAGAGTAGGAGAGAGTCAGTTCAGGCCAAGCTTGCTGCTCCCCCCCTCCCCCGTGCTAAGCCAGGCCGGGTGAGGAAAGCCGGCCAGCTTGTTTTGAAATTGAGAACAAAAAAGGCAGCGTGTTAGAAAGAAGAAGAAGCGTTGCGCGCGTGCGTGCGGCCGCAGGAGGGAGGTTCGGTTGGAAGGGGACCAGAGAATAAATCGCTCATAGAAAATCCGGTGTAAGTTGGTGATGCGAAATTACCACAAGTTGAAGTCGTTGGAGTTGGATATCCAAGTATCTCTTGGCACATGGGAGGCTCACTTGTGACTTGCCAGTGACAACCAATCAAGGTTTTGGCGCATCCTGCCCCGTGCTTATTGTTTACCCATCCTTGTCTCCTTCGTCCTGTAGATCTCGCCCAGACTAACAAGGCGTGGGTTATGTTCCCCGACCCGTGGACTGCCTAGGTAACAACATGCAGGATGGCATGGGATGTAGGTGTAGAGTCCAGCCTTAGATTAGGGCCTCGAGTCTTGTTTTCCTCCGTCGAGTTGCAGGCGCAGCTGCAGAGCGACATAGAGAGACGTACTTCAGCATGGGAGAAGAATGAAGAGGAAGAGACGGCGTCGTGATGAGTGAGAGTGGGAGTGAGAGAGCTCCCCTACCCTTAATGGCCCACACCCTAGGGTACCTTAACTCAAAACACCTTTCATCCCCCACGACAGCTACCGGCATGCCCTCCCTTCCAGCCCTGCTGTTTAAGGTACAGAGGTATTGTTGATGATTTCGATTTCTGAACTCATGTCCCTTCCCAGCTTAGGACTGGAGTGCTCAGGACGCCGCCGCTAGATGCTCACTCACTCGCTCACTCACTCACTCACGGGGGAAAAATAAGAATTAAAAAAAATTGAATTAAGATCCATGTCTTTGATTGGCCAGCACTGCCACACTTCTGTTTCTCTTCCCCAAAGCCATCCCCCATCCGTCCACGGTCCTCCCAACTTACATACCTCACTCTCTCAGCGGTCGTTCGTCTCCGGTGCTCACATACACTGAGGTTTAGGCGTATGCAATGCAGAAAGACGTGGACGTGATGCGGAGAGAGAGAAACACAAGAGTACACGCAAGTCTCGGGTTGCTGCATTCAGTTAGCACCAAGAATGTCCCTCTCCCACTTCAAAGCCTCGCTGGATTGATTCCTCAGGGAAGCTCTCGAGTCCCAACGAAGAAGTTCATTGAATGAGCTCCTTGCTCGTCTCGTGTCAAATTACTACGTCTCGGGCCCGACGCGTCATTTCAAGTCGGAGAGAAAATCTCTTGCTTGATACCCTTACATCTACCCCTTGTTCCCAAAATACATCCTACTGCATAGACTCTAGGGCTTGAAAGCGCAAGCTCACTTCCCCGCTGTCAATCTCTTTGTGCGGTCGGCCACCGTCGATTTCTTTCATCACCAACCGCCGCCGGCTCTCACCGAGACCGAGACGCGGAAGCACAGCCATCCAGACTCCCGCAGCCACCGCTCATTAAAGAGAGATCGCACTTTATTGACCTTATTAGTCCGCTAAATGAGACGCATCAGATCACAGCCCATCCCGCTTACTCGGCCGCTTAACCCCCGCGCCGCCGCTTGGAAACCGGCTTGCTCCCGCTCACACCTGTTGGCAATCCCTTCCCCTCCAGCCTGCTTTGCTTGCTTGTTGCTCCTTTCCCCCTCTATCCCTCTCTCCCACGTATTCAGGGGGCAAGTCATCAGGTCAACAAGTGTAACCGTGAATATCACACTCCCAATTGGGCTTCCGCCGCCTACCTGGCAGTACACGTACATTCACTGCCACATTTTCCCCGTCATCTTCGAGAGTGTCCCATCTCCTCAACCCAGAGAGGAAACAGCGCGTGTAAGTGCTGCATCTGATCCGGGGGTCGCCAATCAACCACAGCCAGCCACTCACCGATGAACCCACCATCCGCCGGACTTACGGTGCTGAGGCAATTCTTTCAAGCAATGCCTCCGTCCGCAAATTGATGATATGAGTTTCTCTCTCTCTTACTCTCATGGGCTGTAGTAGTAAAACCAGCCGTCTGATATTGAAGACGTCCTGTCCTGTCCTGCCCTGCCCACCCCCCAAAACTAGTGCCGATCTCATCACGCGGCCCATACTACAGTAGGCGGCCTCCTAGGCCCACCTCGCACCCCGGTTCCTGTTCGATTGTTAGTGCAGCTCTTCTCCACGATTGCCCTTGTTAACGGCAGGCGAGAGAGCGCACGCACAAACAACCCTTACTACAGTAAGTCCTGCATGCCCAGACCGATATTCTCCTCTCCGTCCATGCTTGGAAGAGCTGCTAGACGGCGTGGGTAGGGGTAGTAGGTATTCGTGCCTTAGTGAGCCTGTTGTATCCTCAGAGGTCTCTCACGAATCCCCCCCGTGATAATGGTTGGCGAAAGAGGTCCCCTCTTGCTCGCGTGAGAGGGATGGAACCCGACAGGAAGGGTATTATACAGCATGAGAAATATCCCAAGACGGACATCAAGCTGCCCCAACACATGGCACACGCACACGCACACACACGCACAGCAATACGCACTGCGCTGCGTGTGCGACTACGTACACGGCCACGGCCAACGAAGGCGCAGTCAGTCCGTCAGTCAAATCCAGTCAGCCATATACCACTACTTAAGACAGACGCTATCTACCTGCTGGGGTAATAAAGCAGGCAAAAAGTACAATTAGTCTGTCAGGTACCGATTTCACTGCACATGCACGCCAAAGAGGGGCGCAGAGAGGAGCAGCGCTCTCACTACCCCAATTCGACACCGGCGTACGCCCGCAATTACACACCGTACCTCCTCCAGTCAGTCCACCTCCAGTCAGGTTTTGGTTAGTAAATTTTCCTTTCTCTCTTTGATGACTTACCGGAACTATGGTCGGGGTCTGCCGACTTCCACCGGGGAAAAAAAAGAAAGAAAAAAAAAAGGGGGGGGGGGGATACCCGCCACGGGGGTCGCACCTCTAATTCTGGCCATTCGGACAGTGTGCTTGCTCTCTGCAGCTTTCGCGTGGCCATGTCATGGTATCCTTCACCAATTCTGTTTGTGAGATGATCTTAGTGGGTAAGGTCTTTAATTGATTGAGGCAGCAAAGTATACAGTACCGCAGTTGCAAATTAGTTCCAGACCACCAGCCAGAGCCGGCAACCGGGGCAAAGAGAGAAAAAAATGCTAAGAGCAAAGGACCAGACCAGACCAGGCCAAAGCAAAGCCTCCCCCTCGACTCGGTGCATCCCATCCCATCGTCGTTTCTTTAGACGCAAAGTCCATTTCCTCTACGGCACCAATAGCCGGTCATCCCATCTCGTCCGGTCCATGGGAAAAGCACTCAAAAACTCAAAAGTCTCCCTTCCCGGTTTCCCGCGCGTCTTTCTTGCGTGGTGCTCTGCTGCACTGGCACATGGCTCTCTGACGGTCGTCCTGATGCACCGAGCGGTTCTTCTCCTCATCACTTCCTAACCGTCCCCGTACAGTTTCTGTTTCTTCTTGTTTCCATTCGAATTGTCTTCATCCATTCGGCTGTTTTTCGTCCGCCCGCCCGCCGTTTCTTCGATTTTCTCGTCCGCCAAATCATCTTGGCTTGAATCAAAGACCCGTCTCCAACTGAATGACGTCGTTCCCCAAAGGGCCGACTCCGCTGCCACTGCTGCTGCGCCTCAATCGACCAGGACCCGACAGCACCAGCAGCTGCACCACCAGTCAGTCTACTGCGTCTTGTGTCCTTTCTGTGGTGCTTCCCAGTCCCAGTCCGGTCGGTCCAGTCCAGTCACGGTCGATCCAGGTCCAGTCGATGCACCTCTCGCCCTTCGGAGTAAATTTTCGCCCTCCGCACCCACGCCCCAGAAACCCAAGTCAGGTCGCTCTGTAATAGTGGCCGTCGTTCGCACGTCGGTCGGGTCGGGTCCCCCACCCCAAGTGCCCCCTCTCTGTGCGACACTCTCTCCCACCTTCGGTGTCTCTTCGAGTTTGCGTGCATTCTCACCAAACCACTCAACCCAAAGAAGAAGAAGAAGAGAAAGAGAAGCCAGCACGGCCAATCGTCTTCCCTCCGAACAATGGCAATCGGGCTGCTTAGCATTCCGAGGGAAATTCGCGACTTGATCCTCGACCAGGTCGTTTTTCTCCCCGACCGCAGACCGCCGCTGAACCCTACTGTTAGTCAGGACCGGAAAAGGCGCGAGTACAAGGGCAAGGGATTTTTCGATGGCCACGACATTTGGGTCGAGAAGCAGCAAACCCGCGAGTCCGCCCCGCCCGCCGGCACGCCCAACACCGCGATTTTGCTCGTCAATCAACAGCTGCACGATGAAGCCAAGGCCCTGCTTGCGTCCAAAGGAACCCATTGTCGACTGGACGTGATGTACGTCAAAGAGTGTGGCTTGTGGCCGACTTGGCTTGCCGTGCCAAGAACGACCCGCCATGCCGACAGCGTCCACGTCCAGTTCCGCATTTTCGACCCTCCAAAGGATGTCGACCCAGACTGGAAGAACGCAGAACAGTTTCGCGGGGGAGATGGCGGCCCGCCTTTCATCGTCTGGAATTTCTACGCCATGTTGTCTGGCTACCTGCGATACGGCCCGACCGCCTTCAGCAGCGTCGTCGCCGACCCAAATAACTTCACCATCAAGAAGCTGATACTAGACGTCGTCGCCCCGCCGGCAAACGAAAAGCACGACCGTCTAGGACCTGGAGACAACAGCCGCGCAAATGACTTCTTTGAAGGCTTCACTCATATGGTCATGGACGCAGAAAAGCGTGAGCAGCGCGGGATCACTTGGCCCCGTCCGCCAGAGGGGAGGGAACACCTCATACCGGCCGAGAAGCTTGCTTTCTTCATGTGCAGCCAGGTTGGGGGCCTCCTCTCCATGTATCGGGACTGGGCCGACTACGGCGCCACCCTTTACGAAGGCGTCGGCAGCATCCAGATCCGCGTTAATGGCGAGATACGCCGCGATTTCGACATGGACGAGATGCTTGCCAGGTTACCCATCCAGCCCATCACGGCATGGAACGAAAAGGAACAGCAAAGGAGACAGAAGCGCTTCGACGACTGGAAAGCCCAAGCGACAGCGATAAGACAAGGTTGGAAGAAAACGTGTGGGAGAACCTAAGGGAGAAATTGGTGATGACGATATGAACGAATTTTCTGCTTGGCCATGCTGGCCACGGAGGGAGATACCCCCTTCTTTGCATTGGGCGGCGATACCAACGGTTAGAAGGTCCTTGATGGGATGGGTTTTCTTTTGGTGCATGGTGCAGAGGACAACCACTTCGGAGGCGCGCGATCGGTCTCGGGGCGGAAGGAGTTCGGTTCGGATACGGCGCTTGGAACCGAGGGACGGAGCAAGGGGCCGGGATATGCTCTTCCTACATTTACCGAGATAGGTCTTCCACCGCAGCCCGGAGCCTGGCGATATCAGAGTGGCTTGCCTTGCAGCATCCGCCCGCAACAATCTGTTTCCAAGTTCCACGAGATCCGGCGTTGGCTACCACTTGCGTGAGCTGTTCTTCCCACGACTTGTTGGGTTGACTTGATCCCTGAGGCAGTTCCCATGTTTGAGTGGTGGTGTTGTAGACCTCGCCGTTGGTGCCGTCCGGATAGAGGACCAGGGCGGGGGCCTCAGTGACGAAGCCTTCCTCGATGAGCTCCTGGACCGCCGTTTCAAATGCCTTGACGAGAGACTCCAGCTTCCAGACCTTGGTGCAGTTGATGCCGATACCCCAGGGAATACTCTTGGCGATCTCGGGGCTGAGCATGGCCTCCACAGTCTCCTTGACCGAGGATCCATCAGGTAGACGCTCATCCTCACCAGGGAAAAGTGAGGCAATCCAAAAGGGAATAGCAGGCTTGGCGGCCAGGACGCCGCTCTTATCCAGAGCCTGCCTTACTGCCACGATCTCGTCGGCGCGAGGAATGGTCTCAACTGCGACGTAGCCAACTGGAGATGAAAATGCGCCAGCCTCGTCGAAGAGCTGTAGACGTTCCAGGTGCCAGTCGCGCAACTTCTCAAGTGAGTCGTGATCCGCATCATAGGCGCCGCTGTACTCTTGGCCGGGAATCATACAAGCTCCATAGGGTCCGATACTGAGGGCAGGCTTGGCACCTTGTGCTCGGCCAGCCTCGTGGGCGATGCGGATGGCGTCCTGAATAAAGTTGCCAATGGTGGCTCGGTCAATGCCATTGGGGTACTCGGGGGTGCGCGTGTTGGCGAACCCGTTGATTGAAAGCTGGTAGGTTGCGGTAAGAATTATGTCGACGGGCACATCTCCGAAGTCCTTCTGGCAGGAAAGCAGCGTGTCTTGATCCTCGACTAAGAGATTGGTTGACCAGAGAGGCGTGGTGGCCGAGTTAAACTTGATGCCATACTTGTCCTCGAGCGATGTGCCGAGCCCTCCGTCGAGTATGAGGACCCTGGATCTCGCTTTCGCCGTCGCAGTCGCAGTCGCGTCGGCCATTTTTTTGCGATCCGAGTAATAGGAAGATGGACAGGCGGGCGATGCCTGGAATTGTAAAAGATGTCGATTGCGACTGACGTAAATCCCGAATCGAGCGGTCGAATAAATGAATTAGTCGAGTCTGGGGGAGAGAAAAAGAGACCGACTTGGAGTGAGAGAGTATGGGAAGATTGATGCTGCGGGCGTGTTCTTGGGGCTTGGGGCTTGTCTTGGAGGGGGGAAACTGTCATGGGCAATGGGAGGAGGAGGAGGAGGAGGAGCGGACGGCGGGTTGGCAGGCACGCAGGCTTCCAATGGGTCGAATGGGTAAGGCGGCAGGCGGGTTAGAAGGTTCCACCCTGGAGGAAAAATTTGGGAAAAGATTACGACGACTTCTTGCTGACTAACACGCTTTTTGGCAGTTGCCAAGAACCACCGGCAGCAACTTCCGCGAGAAGTGCGTCGATTGCCTCGATTGCCCCCCTTCCTTCCCTTTCAGCCCTTGGAAAGAAGGTGAGCCAATGGCCAAGAGGGAAAGAGCCGCCGGTAGGTAAGGTACGTACGTCACGGGCAGACACAGGCACAGACACAGCCTGGGAATCCGCGAGGGAAGGTGCCTTGAAGGTGAAGGAAGCAAGTGCATCAGACGGGATTCATATGAGACCTGTCTGTGCCACCAGCTAGCTCATCTCACACCTCATCGTGAGTCTTAATCGCCCATCGGCACCGCTTGCCGGCGGCCTCTTTCGTGCCAAGACTTGCGGGTATTTTCAAATGGACGGCCTCATTTTCAGTCACTTTTTTGGCGCAGAAGTGACCGAGCTCGCTTGGAAGTCATGACTGGACATGTTCACCTATCAAACAGCATGCCAAGACGTCCAACTTACGCGTTGATGTAACATGAGAAAAATAGACTTCTGCCATCCTATCGTGGGATGGCGGGATGGCACGGGATGTACTGATATGAGGTATGACGTGACGGACGTCCACCTCATACATTTTCAAACATTTGTGAAAGGGTGGGCACGAACTGAAGTTCGTAAAAGCATTTCATGTACGATAAACGTTCAGATGGCGGGGGATAAGCTTATTCGCTGAGATGCGCACGACCTTCCCTACTCTAGTCAGACTTAGGTTGAGTGCCCCTCCCTCATTTTTATTGGAGATGAACTTGCCGTCTGATCCAGACTTCTGAGGGTCATGTAGCTAATCACATTGCAGTGCAGCAGCCACTCTTTCTCAGCTCACCGCTGTCGGACATCATGGGCTCCAATAGAACTCAATGTCTCCCGAGCTGCCTGGGAGTACGATGATACTTCATTATTGCCCCTGTGTCAATTCACCAACTTCAGCAAGGAAAACCCAAATTTAATTCGCCCTGCCAATGTACCACACCAAAAATTCACATTCTTGAAACGCAGACGAGGCCGTTCCTCGCAGGGCTGAAAGTACGACACAAGCCCAAACTACCCGATGTTCGACAGGGGAGCCCACGAGCCAATGTGACATCGCCCGAACTTTAACAGCCACCAAAGCTG
This sequence comes from Colletotrichum neosansevieriae, assembly GCA_036785495.1. Taxonomy (NCBI): domain Eukaryota; kingdom Fungi; phylum Ascomycota; class Sordariomycetes; order Glomerellales; family Glomerellaceae; genus Colletotrichum; species Colletotrichum neosansevieriae. The sequence goes on along the minus strand of JAVHLV010000066.1, from coordinate 234,869 downwards.
AAGAACCCCACCACGATCTGTATCCGTAAATAAAATTGGTGACGCTGGCGACTCTTTTGAATACTTGAAGCTGAGGTGAACTTTTCAGTCGATCATAAAGACCAAGTCAATGGTGGTTTAGGTTCAAATTGCTCACCTCGTCCGCCCGGCATCAGACTCATTCCACATTATGAGTTCACCTGCCCGCGTATAATGCTATGTGCCGGGTGCCCACGTGTATAGGCCGGATGTCTTGCTTTATCTTCATGATCAACTTACACTCGCAGTCAATCTTCAAATAACCAGATACATAATCCGCGAGCCGACCGGGGGCACGGCCAAGAACTCCAATGCCCCTCCGCCGAGCCGGAAGCTAATCTAAGACGGATTATACAGACCTCACCTTGATGTCAACTTTGACTCACGCAGCAAAGCTCATACAAACTCTCATTTCCTATCATTTCACTCTTTTAGACGCAGATGTTGATTGGCTGCAGTGAATATCTGAAATCTCACCCAAAATGGCGACAGCAACAGCAACAGCAACAGCAACAGCAACAGCCTCCACCTCCGGCATCCAACTCACCCCCCTCCCAGCCCAGATAAGTCACAAGCCCGGGCCCCCGCACCCTTCCGAGAGCGAGAACGACGATAGCGACGACCCGGTCCTCCAAGCCTCCCGCCTCGCCGACTCCTCAGTCCCGGAAGGCGGCTACGGCTGGGTCGTCGTCGCCGGCTGCTTCGTCATCGCGTGGTGGATCATCGGGACCGCCTACTCATGGGGCGTGATCCAGAGCGCCCTGGTCGACGAGGGCCTCTCGACCCCGGCCGTCCTCTCCTTCGTCGGTTCTCTCGCGGCGGCCCTCATCTCGGCGCTAGCCATCGTCAACTCGCGCGTGATGCGTCGCTTCGGCCCGCGCAAGACGGGTCTCCTGGGTGTGGCGTTGATAGGGCTGAGTGAGATTCTCAGCAGTTTCGCCGTCAAAAACATCGGGGCCTTGTTTGCGACGAGCGGTGTAATGATGGGCTTGGGCGTCAGGTGAGCTTTTTCCTTTTTCTTTCCTCCCCCCCTCACTCTCCAGACCAGGAAAATACGAAAACCGGTCATGCTGATCTCGTTGATTTCCAGCTTGTGCTTTTCGGTGAGTGTGTGGGCGCAGAAAGGGCAACCTACCGCTGTGAGCTGACTGAGAATCCAGATCGTCTCCGTCATCCCGGCACAGTACTTCAGTCGCAAGCGCGGCCTCGCCAACGGCATTGTTTTCGCCGGAGGCGGTCTGGCGGCGCCGTCAACAGCTTCGCCCTGAACGCTCTGCTCAACCACCTCGGTCCAGCCTGGGCCTACCGCGTCCTGGCTCTCATGACGCTGGCAACCGGCGTGCCTGCTGCATGGCTCATCAAGGAGAGGGTGCCCATTCGAAGCTCCGGCTTCGTTGAATGGTGGGGTCTCTCGTCGTTGTGGTGCTGACGTACGGACAGTACTGACAAAGCCCACATGCGTCTCTTCAAATCGTTCACCTTCCTCGTCATCTTTCTTGCCGGCGCCGTTGGGATGTTCCCTCTTTTCGTTCCTCCTTTCTTCCTGCCTCTCTACTCCAAGTCTATTGGCCTCTCTTCCTCGACTGGCGCCGGCCTGGTGGCAGGTTTCAACTTCTCCTCGGCCATAGGCCGCGTCTGCTGCGGCGTGCTCTGCGACCGTCTCGGCGCCCTCAACGTGCTCTTCGTCTCGATGGCGCTGTCGGCGGTCAGCATGCTCGCGATCTGGCCCGCATCGACGACTCTCGGCCCCATGATCATCTTCGTCGTCGTGAACGGCATCTCCAACGGCGGTTTCTTCTCGACCATGCCCACCGTCGTCGGTAACGTCTTTGGCTCTGCTCGCGTGTCGGTCGCGATGGGTATGATCGTCACGGGGTGGGCCGGGGGTTATCTCATGGTGAGTCTGCTGTCTTCTGCAACTGAACTGAAGAAGTCGTGGAAAAGGCTGACGGGACCACACAGGGCGCGCCAATCGCTGGATATCTGCTGCAGGCGTACGGCGGTGCTGAGATTGGTCTTCAGGCGTATCGACCGGCCATGTTCTACGCGGGATCTCTCTCATTGGCTTCTGCTGGGCTTGTTGAAATCGTCAGGTTCCGCATGAATAAAAGCATCACGGCCAAGCTTTGAGCAAGCGGATTGAGAGCAGAAGATTTTAGACGCAACAGCGAAGCAACCACGAAAAGCTTGCGCCTGGAATTCGGGCACAATTGCTTGGGCTATGAGTATGTATGAAAGTATTGGACAAAAAAATTAGAGCGGCCGAATACTGCATCTTGACACCGAAGACCGTCCGATGGACAGAAGCCGAAGTGCGAGTGCGTCGGCGCAACACCGATGCCGAGGGACTCACACAAGTCCCTAAGCAACAATCGGCGATGACGGTTTTCGGCCCGCTAATCCTTCTATTGTAGCTGGCAGCACCATCTCAGCCCGATCCGTACCCCCACATGATCCACATGGCTTCCGTGCTGCTGCTGCTGCCTGCGCGGCCCCGCTTCCCGATCAAAGCCCCCGATTTGCCCCGGCAGAGGTCCGGGTCTGCATTCGCAGCCTGATTTCCCCTTTGAAAGACGACAGTCTCAGATCTACCCAGAGCTTCTCTCATCTGAGTCACGCCGATCCGACTCGATGAGCCACGTCGGGAAACCCTTGTCCCACGTGCCATCGCGCTCCCTTCGCACCTCGGACTCGGAACTTAGCCTCGCCGAGACGCGCCACGCGTGTAAGCTGAACGCCTTTGACGCAATCAGAGTACAAAATAACCCCCGCCTGTCTCTCACCAATTTCATCTCTGTGACAAACAACGCAAAATATCTCACCCTTAGTTCAAGAACCTCAATCGCAAACATGTCTGTCGACCACATCGGCCTCTACGTCCCCTCCGTCATCTACAAGGAAGTCGTCGAGTGGTACCTCACCGCCCTCGCCCCGATCGGCTTCAGGAAATTCGTCGAGCCCAACGAGTACGCCTGCGGTCTCGGCGTCCACTCGCCCGACTTCTGGATCGCCTCCCACAAGGAGAAGGCCAACATTCCTCTCCATATCGGCTTCAAAGCTGAGAGTAAGAGAATATCTTCGTCCGATAAGAGCTCAACGGCTGACTACCTATTCCAGATCGCAAGGTCGTCGACGAGTTCCACAAGGCGGCGCTCGCCTACGGCGCCAAAGACAACGGTTCTCCGGGTCTGAGGCCTCAGTACCACCCCAACTACTACGGCGCCTTTGTCATCGATCCTGCCGGGAACAATGTCGAGGTGGTCTGCCACAAACCTGACGTAATCCACGAGTAAATGAAATCCCGGCGAAGTGAATGTTATTTGGGGCGCTGGAGTACGGGCTGAGATGTATCGCTTGGGATTTGTTTAGGTGATGTACTCGGCTTGGACGGAAAGACGGGGAAAAGCGCGGTTCTGGGGAGTAAAAGGAGAATACCAACAAGAAGAGGCGAGCACGTTGAGACTGAGATGGGAAAACATGTGAATGCTTCGGGTGGATAGTGGCAGCAAACTTTCAATTGCTTCGGATTTGGCTTGCGTGAACTGCCTCCCTGTTGCTTGCAATTGCCATCCCTGGTTGGTCAATCGTTCTTGCTGATGCGGCTCCTGCACTGCAATTTTAACCCACCCCAAGCGCACAGCGCCTGCAGGAGCGCCCGTCATACATCAACAGCCTTGCACTGACATCATGTAGTAGGCTTTTGGAAATGCATAGACGAGGCCTACAGAAGAAATTGTCTTTTTTTGAATCGGACTTCAAATGGCAGCGTCGAAAGCGTGATGAGTAATAGCTAATAGAAAGCAGGCTCTTTTAAAATCAAATTGTTTCATCCATACAAATTAGTACTTGCTTTCAGCATTTCTATTCTGTCTGGAAAGTTCAAAAGGCATCCCCCCAAAGTCATTTGTCTCGCTGTGCTACCCCTTACGATTCCGGAGATAATTCTTCAGGAATGAGTTTTCTCTCGCAAAACCAGGGTTGACAACCCCTCAACGACCGAACTCGCTACGTCGCACCTATATCACTAGTAGTCAGCACTCAAAGCATTCCTGCGTCGTACGCATTCGGCGAGTCTCGAATGCATATTAGAGAACTTAGGGGGCTTCCAATCCATCCAACCTCTCATCGGCTCCGGTTTCGGCATCTCTCGGCCGCATTTGTGGGACTTCCCCCGTCTTTCCCCGGGAGAGCGACTCGGGGGTGTCCGCACCACAGATGCGCCCGACCAAAAGGCACCCGCAAGAACAAACCCTGACAGCAAGGCACCAACCAAGCAGAAAGACAAAACATGCGTCCCCTGTCCTTCACCGCGACTTTTACTTATCGAGTGGCAGTGGAACGGTGTATCTAGTCCACCGCAAGCTGGGCGGTGTTCCGGGTAATACGATGTTCTTTATATCAACTACTTTGTATTTTTAAAATGTTTTAAAGTTCTGTGGGAGGGGGTTACACTGGCTTACTCTCTCTCTTTCTCTGTCTCTTTCTCTCTCTCTCTCTCTCTACACATACATTTCACCATTAGTTAGCAGCTGATGAGATGTACTATTTTACTCGAACTATGAATAACAAGATCAAAAGCCGTCTTCTAGAGTCTAGAATCCAAATGACAGGCTGCAATCATTGTAACAACTTCTCCTTAATGGGCCCTGCCTACGAGATAGTCCCGTCGGACACATCTGTCCTAGCCTTCTTCATTGGGAGAGAGCAGCAATTGGGCAAGGTCTCTGGGGGGCGTTAAATCGCAGTGAATTGCTCCTCTCTTGGTAACCTCTATGTCCGAAAGAAAACCGGGGTTGCCAAGAGAGGAGCAACTGAGGCTCTGCGACCGGCACGTACTTTTCGCTGCAATTTAACCCCCCCCCGAGACCTTGCTGACGCCACTCCACCTCGTCAGATCAGCTCACATCATGACACTACTGGAGTTTCCTCAGGACAAATCTCTCGACCACTCAGGACTTATCATTATGCTCGCCATCTATGTCAGTCTCGTAACACCAGACGCCCCGGCCCAAGTATGCACGCGTAACTCTAGTACGTAACGTAACCATTTCCAACCATGAAATACCAACCGGCCAGCCTTCCTCCTTCTTTCACGCTTGTCCGTCCGTCCGCAGGAAACAGCCGCCAAGAGTCGCCCCTGTCACGCCGAGCCCTTTGTCTCCCTGTGAACCCGAGGCTTCTAATCTGGGTATCAAATCCACAAGTATGCCCATTCCATCACCTAAGACACCTCCAATACTCGCTCTGGGCTGTCCAGATTGACCAAAAGACACGCACGCGCCGTCTGGCGCGAATGAAGTTCTGCCCCAACAGCAGCTACCTTCCAAGATTACACTTCCGAACCCGGACGCGGAGACCGCGCAGCGTATTCTACTCAGAAACAATGTTCGTGTCGATGTAACCGACAGACCGTGTCTTCCCAAAACATGATGCATAGCAGGGTATCAGTCTCGTCATATTGCAACAGGTGCTCAAGAATCGCCAGCTGTAGGCCGTGATCGCGGGGCAACCACTTCCCGGGCGTAAAACTCCACCAGCATGGTCGCGTACGCTTCGAGGTCTTCCACGGGTACCGCGAGTCGGAAGTCGTTCAACAGGAGAAACTGTAGCTCCAGATGGTTGAGTTCGGCCAATGGAAGTCCGCCGACCTGAGTACTGTTAGAATTGACCGATTGATATGAAGACATTAAGCAACATACCTTTGCATATCTAGAGTTGGTGTAAAAGACGTCCGAAAAGAATTTGCTTGCGCATGTTACGCCCGCGATGATTAGCCGATGGATATTAAAGCTGTCCACAACAAAATATGTCGCCGCTCCGGGTGCGACCGGATGCGAGGGTTGAGGCACAATACCTCCGTCGGTAGGTTTCGCACTCTTATCGTCCGCATCGTCATCGTCGGCAAGATCCGAATCCGTCTCTTCATCGTCCCGCATCTGCACATCTGCAGGGGCTGCCCTGGATGCCGACTGAGAAGTGGACTGTCTCCTTGCCGCCTCGTGCTTGACTACCATCTCGTTGACTCGTTCCGTCATACGATCAAAGTAAACCAACAAACTCAAGAAGACCTCGTACGTAGTAGGACAGTATTTGTGAATGCGGGACAAGTAGCTCAAAATGGTGATTGCAGGGACATTCTTGCCATGGAACGCAAGGACCGAGGTGCTGAGAGGGCTCATTGGCGTACCGTTGCCTGACTCGTTATTTTGGCTTGCTTGCTGCTGATGTGCCACGTTTCGCTGCATAGCGTCATGCTGCAAGTCATTCGTTGTTGTGATTTTGGTGAGCAATGCAGCAACCATCTCAATGATGTCGCCAATCGGCATGGCGCTGATCTCGTATTTCATGTCTTGCAGGGGCGGGTCGCTGAGAATCCCAGGTCCATTGCCCGTCACCATATCGGCTTGGGCCAAGCTCTGGATGTGTGCCAAATCGCGGATATGAATCGTCGTCTGGCCTTGAGGCTCCTGGCGGGGCGAGTCGGAGAGGGAGTATGAGGGGGCGGCCACACCGTTGCCTTCGGAGGCAGGGGACGGCTGCTGCAGCTCCTGGCGCGCGGCGGGGGTGGCGCCTTCGGGGGCCACTACAGAGGCGGCATGGACGGTATCGCGAGAGTCGGTAGCCATGTATGCGGGGCTCTCGGCATGCTGAGGCCTCGCTCGGGTGGGTGACGAGGACGAGGGAGGCGAGGGGAAGCGAGAAGCTCCTCCACCAGGCGGCGCGTGCTTCTCCGGGACTTCAGCCGAGTCCCAGTCAGGGCGCTTTTGGCGTGCGGGAGGCGTGTTTGTATATCTCGGACTGGAAGATCGTTTTGCAGGGGCTTCTCTCGACCGACTGTTGGAGTGATAGTGTGACTCGTGCGAGTGTTGATGTTGGATGCCAGAGGTGGCGATCATGTTATGGAAGTGGGAGGGATCGGATACGTAGTCACCGATCACAGCAGCCATAGCATCGTATTATTCCAGAAAGGACTGAATTACGATTAGAGGGTTGGAAGCGACAACTGCGGGCAGGTTTCCGTTAGCAAGATTCAACCCAAGAATCACACAGATACGCGTGGAGAGATGGCGGAGATAGCAGGCACGAAGGAGACGCAAGGTTAGGAGTGTATTTGGCTGCACCGTGGTGACGCCCAGGGCTCTGACAGCTGCGACAAATGTCGGTGGCAACGACCGAGAAATCGAGGCTGATTCGACGGCGGCGTTCGTACGATGACGACCTCGTGCGGCAAGGGTCGTCGTCCTCAGGCAGATGCTTATCTGTGATGGCCCAGATTGGTTGACCATGGCTGGCGGGACAATGACAGGGGCGACACAGAGTCCGCCCTGTATTAGGCGAGCAGCGAGCGAGGGTCGACGGACAGCCGGACGAGTCAACGAACAGGCGAGGCTGTTGCCAAAGAGTCGAGGTTGAGGCTTGAGATGTTGTCGCCAGCAGATCGCAGGCGCAGGTGCGATCGACGTCACATTTGGATGCCGCTAAAGAGGAGGAACGATAGAGTATGAAGGGAGAAACACGTGTGAAAGAGAGGATGGCAGGGAAAGCGCGACGAGGACGAGGAAAGCGCGACGTGAAGCAAACATGACCAAAGCACTCACCTAAGACGTCCAACAATGGGAGAGCAGGGCCCGTCGACAGGCAGTAAGTCTAGATGGCAGAGTAGATGTACGGAGGAGGCTCGAGTGTTTCCAGCGACTTGTCTCGGCGATTGGTACTGTCGGCTAGAATTAATTGTCGAAGATTCAAACAAGCGGCAGGTTTGTCGTCGGTTGTTGGTGTCGTAAGGTAGATGGTAATAGATGGAGGTGCAGGCTAGGTAGGGCAGGTTAAGTCGAATCGGGACTCGGAGGCGCTCAGCAAATGGTAGAAGCCAATGCCGAGAGGGTAAGGCACAATAAGGGCGCGCCGGGTCTAGACAAAGAGCGAGGACGGAGGAGGCGGTGATGGCGACTATCGCGGGAGGAGAGGGGAAATTCGGTGTCGCTGTGGATTCTCGATTCCAGACTGGAGACTTCGGTCGGGCAGAAGTCGCGATGGTGTTTCTAGTCCGTTTCGCAAAGCGTGAGGTATGCGGATGGGCCAGAAGATGAAGGGATAAAAAAAAATGAGAACAACAGGTAAGAACAAGAGCTCTCCTTCTCGATGTCGTCGTCGTCGTCGTCGTCGTCAGATTTGTTGGTGAGACGAGACGATGGGCCGGAACAAGACAACAGGCAGGCAGACTGGGGGGTGAGAAGAGATCGGGGTGGGAGGGCGGAGGGATGGATGAATAGAGGATGTGGATGGCAGGAACTGGCCGGAATGCAGCAGCGGGCATGTGCGATGAAGGCAAGGTAAGGTGGGTAGGTAGGTACCTTCCCACGACCGGGATGGAGGGGAGGAGGAGGGGAACCTGAACCAGCCTGTGCCTGCCTCTGCCTGTTCTTTCCTGTCGCGCTCTCAGAATGCCTGCTTCGGTACCCACGAATACCCAGGAAAAACAACAAAGTGGAGAGAGCAGACACGATGGGCCGGGCTGGAACTGCGAGATGTGAGCGCACAGGCTTTCGGGCTTGGGCTTGGGCTTGGGCTTGGGCAGTGGGCAGTGGACAGTGGGCAGTCGGCAGTGGGCAGTGGGCAAGGTGGGCTTAGGAGCGGGTGGTCTGGCGCGCGGCGCGGGGGACTGGTCACTGAGGTGAGCACCTCAGTGAGAGGAGTTGTGTTCTTCAGTGAGTGAACTCAGTTTGCTGGGACGGGTATTCATTCGGAAGAAGACCAGCACAGGTTCAGTAAAGAGGCGAGGTGAGGCGATTCACGAAAGAGCCTGGACAACTTGGCGGTCTGGTGGAGACAGATGAGGTAAATGGCGAAAAACGGCCGGCCCAAACAGATCAAGATGAGCAAGAGACTCGTGGCTGATGCGACTCGAACTGTTTGTGCTGTGTCGAATGTGTGTTGTGTTGCTGTACGTATACTTCAACAACATTTTTCTTTTGGATGGACGTCGCTGGACTGACGACTCCACGTCTGTGTGTTTTTCCCCGACCCCATTTTGGACTCATTCTCAATTCATTCCTTTATTTCAACGACTTTATCTTAGTGACTGCTGAATCTCCCTGACTCCAGCGCCCATTCACTGACGGCGTGGCAGGCGTGGGCCGCGTGGCGTGGCGGATGGCCAAAAAAAAAAAAAAGTTGACATCCATCCGAAACATCTGATGACATAAACACGCGCTAGTCGTCCCCCCATGCCACACTCCTGCAGCCAATCATAGCTCGTACAACAGCAACAAGTCCAAGGGTCCTTTTCTCACTTCACAACCCCACTCTACCCCGGTACGTATCTTTATTTTTATTTTTTGGTTCTTATTGGGCTGCTGAGGTGCTGCCCAGTTCCCGGCCGGCGGGCCCAACCGATCGGCGCACCGCGAGCACAGCCTCTCTGTCCGGTGCCCATCTTCAGTGCTTCACCCTTTCTTGAAATGATGCCATTCGAGGAACAGAGCATCGCCGGGAGATAAAAATCTGCGGAACGAATCCCGTGTTGCCCACCCTCGAACACCGCCATGGCGATGCCGCCTGACGTAACGCCAAAGGCAATTCGACCCTTCGTTTCTCCTCCACCTCCTACTCACCCGCTGTGCATTCACGTTGACAGCTCGCAGAAAGTCCAAGCAGAGAGACAGTCTGAGCTGCATGGAACAATCGTACGAAACGACGTCGATCGTCGGAATAACCGATAAGCTCCTTCGGTGCAGCACAAACCAATAGAACCCCCTTCAAACTGGCTTGACCAAGATCAAAAAGTCACGACACAGATACGGATACAAATTAAGCACGCCAGCAAGCAACAGCCCACCTCCAGAGAACCGGAGGTGTGCTAAATGCTCCATTCTCACTGGTCGCACTGATAACAGATAACACTAATAAGAAGACCTGACCAGCAGGGATCAGGTAACCTTATGTCCGAAAAGAAGAGCCTCGACTTCCCATCTGCGTGCCACCTCATTCAGGAAAAGGTAATTCGGTAATAAGGTACGTACCCTCCACTTACTAGCCCTGCCACCTCCCTTTCTCTCCCCAGCAATTCGAAATCCCCTTTCCCCTTTTGCAGACACCCGAGCAGCCAACTGCTTGCTTGACAGCTAAACAGCATCAAACAGGATGCGAAAAATCCACAATCACGATGGAATCAAGATGTCGAGAACACACTGGCCACTTTCAATCACCGCATCTCCGAAGAAGACCCCAATTTGGAACCTCACCTCCGTGCTAATTTGGCCAGATCAAGCAGCATGTCTCCATCACCCGGCACTCAGCCAGCTTCGTCTCCTCCTTTCAAGCGCTCTATCGGAAAATCAGGGACCTGGCGCATGTATAGCATGAATGCTGCCCAGGGAACCGCTATCAGGATGCCAATATCAGAAAATAGAAACAAAGCCCGGTCTGCCCAGGTCCATCAGGTACCCGTGCTTCCCGCGCGAACACCCGCTGTTAGACGGCAGATTCTCACCCAGGACGGTGGACCATATTCCACCTTACTTTAGAGGAGCACACCAGCTTTGCTTTGAGATGGGATGGATCAGAAAACAACCAACTCGTGGCATCACAACTAAACCAGCTGACGTACTAAGCCAACGAGCTAACTGCCAGACACTCACATGCTCTACTTATCAGTCCATACGACCAACCTTGAAGCCTGCTGGCGCTCGAATCAGGCACTGCTTCTTCTTATCACTGAATGCCAACCTTTGCAAAAAAAGGAAAAAGGAAAAAGAAAAAAGAGAGACACCCTAAAAACAAGCTTTCGTCATCACCAATCTAGTCTGCCAAACACCACAACCCCATGTCTCTCCTCTCTGCTCTGCGCCGCCCAGCGACTTTCCCTGCCAGCTTACGCCAACATCCCTGCCGTGCCGACCACCTCCTCCCGGCCAATGCCCGACCTTGCCTCCGGCACGGGGGCCTCCTTGTCGGATGTCCCGCTCACACCGCAATCCCATTTTGAAAACGGGGTCCGAACAGTACCATATTTCCCCAATCGCCAGATATTGGCACCATCGTGGCACCCCGGGCCACCAACAGCCCGTCCCACGTTTTCCCACGATTCCCACATCGCCTTCCCGATCCTTCACCGACGACCAAAGTACATGACATGCACAAGACCTTGCCTCACCTTACATCAAACAACGCTCAGATCGGCCCTCTCTTCGGGAGAGAAGCTTCGCTCACCTTCTTTCGAGGACGGGACTGACGAAACCACCGACCCGGATGGCGTGCCCCGTTCCCGCCTCACTCCTACACTACAGCTGCAGTGTCTCATCCAGCTCATCTCGACATGATCCTCCAGAGGCACCATCACGGGCGAGTAATGCGTATCTGACAAGCAAGAGCGGCAGGCACATCGCTTTCCCCTTCCCGGTCACCCCGGCATCGAACTTGATTCGTTCCCGCGCCTCAGCACCCGCAGAACCGAGCCCACGCTAAAATGGGAGGGGGGAGGGGGGGAGGCGCCCTTCACCGCCTCTAAATCGATGTCGATCTGTTGCGTGAGAAGGAAAACGTCGTTTTGCACTTTCGTCTCTTCTCCCTGCATCGTGCATATATGCGCCGTTACGGATGGACAGGCAGCACTGCATCGGGTGCTGTGGCTTGTTCAGCACTCAGAAATGCGTACCGTAACAATCGTCATCTCACGCGACCTTCCGAGCCTTATCGGTCACGTCCCTGATAACGTGCCTCTACCAGCCAGGTCTTGTACGCTGATCCTCTTTGTAAGAATTCTCGAAGAAATCTCGTCTTGCGGGTAATCTATTTATTGTACATTCAATGCCTCATCGCCAAGTCTCGGAGTCGCCTCGGTATCTGCTCTCAGGCTCGTTCATAACTCATGGCCAACCCAGCATGCAAAAACGTCTTTTTTCGTCCCTCGACGATGATTGTCGGCATCCAGCACGACCTGCTTGTTGCTCTTTCACTCTCCTCTACGTCAATCAGCCCCGGCCCTTCAGTGCTTCACCATGTAGTCCTCGTCAGGCAGGTACAGATGCCGCTGCGCGCCCTTGGCCGTGAGCACGACCATGCGGATGACACCGCCAGAGCTGCCGTCCCACTTGATGGCCTCCTGCAGAGCACCCTTGACGAAGTCGACAGCGTCCTTCTCCTCCATGCCCTCCTTCCAGTTCGCGTCGCAGTATCCGTAGATGTATGTCGAGCCTGAGCCTCCGATGGCGTACGATTGCTTGTGTAGGGATCCTCCGAGGGGAATGGAGTAGACTTGGCCACCGTGGCGTTCGTCCCAGCCGGCGATGATGAGACCGGCCCTAGTCATGGTCAGCATAACGATCTCGAGCTTCCTCCCGCAGAACTTGTCCTTCAGAGAGGAAATCCTCATCCACCGCAGCTTGTCCACTGAAACGGCTTCTGTAATATCTCCTCCTCCACGGTATTCCAGGCAGTAAACTTACGTCAGGCGGTCCTTGTTGGCGTAGCAAATCTCCTGGAAGATGGCCCCGGCCGTTTGCGTCGTCGGGGGCTTGCCGTTGCGCATGGCATATAGACCAAGCTGATACTGAACGATGTCGGCAACAGCCTGCGTATCGGCCGCAGAACCTGATCTGCAGCACCAGATGGTGTCGTGAACTTGTGTGAGCTTGTCCGTGACTCGGTTGGCGATGTAGGCGCCCGTTGTTGTCCGGGAATCAGCACCTGAAGGAATTGTGGTTAGTTGCATCACATGGCAAACCCGTCGACCGCGGCCCACGAAGAATTGCTGGTGAACATACCCAGAATGACACCGTCCTTGAAGGTGACTGCCATACTGCGCAAGGTCAGGTCTCGGGATCGATGATACATCGCGGAGGGGTAGCTTACATCGAGGTTCCGAGGCTATCGATACGTCAGCGGGGTTCGGAGGACAGACAGCATGCTGGAATATCATCACTTACTTGACCTCTCCCTTCTTTAATCTCTCCATGTCGACGTGAATGCCATCTGCGTGTGCCTCTCCGTCAGCTATGGTAGTTCTTTCCCTTGCCCCCCACGTTCGTCGGTCCCGCAGTGCTTGCATCATCGAGGACGGGAAGCTCCAAGCCTACCTTCATTGAGCATGCCAGTGGTCGTGAAATCCATCTTGAAATCGCGGTGTCGGCTCTTGGGGTCTATCGAGTGAGTGTAGGCTGAAATAGACGGTATTTCGGAGATAATTGCGGTTGTTCGATGTGTCGGCGGGAGGGCGGCGGTTGCTGAGAAGGCTGGAGCTTGATTGAAGCTCAGGCAGCTCCAGAACGCGTTGGCCTTGCCCGCCTGCGGTCAGACTAACAGTCACGTGACAGTATTACGTAAGACGAAGACAGAGGAAGGGGCTCAACCTGGACGGCCACCTTGAATTGGAAGGCGGAAACGCAGATAGATGTGCATGCGCAGTATGCCATTTTCTTCAAATTTACCTGTTTTCTCTATGGATGTTTTGAATGCAAAGTCTGGTTTGGACTTCGTTGTTGCGGGAGGATGCACTCACCGTCCTTATGCTCGATTCCAACTCCTGAGTACAAGGATCATGAATCCTGGGAATGAAGGGGATCTTCATCGTCAAATGGGTATATAAATTCATGTGAAAACGGGCCGCTCTAATGTTTTCTGCAAGCCCTAGATATCAAGGTTGCCTGCTGCGTTTAAACTACCAGCAACGACGCCCACCTAGCAACTTTCCTTCTTTATACAACAAATTCCAACTCAGATGCAAGATTGTTCGCCAGAAAAGAAACATGCGGTTAACCACCCTTTGTCAGACTACAGATTGTCAGCACATCGACCTCCCGACTCGATAGTGACCAAGACCTACCCATCCTTCTCCAGCTCCAGACTGGGCTTCTCGCCGCCCTCGGCCTTCTTCTTATCCTCGTCGCCGCACCCGCAGTCGTAAAAATCGCCAATCTTGTTGCAGTCAAACTGCTCCTTCTTCAGTCGCGTGTTGACCTCGTTATGGACGAAGCAAGCCCAGCCAGCAGCTGCGTTCCGGCTGCTCGTCTGGGGCGGGTATTTCGCAAGGAGCTTCCGGAAGTGCGAGGCGCAGTCGCCGCAAGGATATAACCGGGCGAACAGCTGGATGTATGTCTTGAGCGCGAGGGAGTCGTCGGGGGTGGGCTTCTCGGGGAAGCGAGCCATCATTGTATGGAAGAGCTTCCACGATGCGCGACCGAGTTCGGCCCTATGGGTAGGTTGCGCGTCAGTCAGCAGCTGTTTGTCACACTTCCACGGGATCCGAGCCCCGGGGATGAAGGAGAATCATCGCTGTTCAATTCGGGTGCGTGCAGATTAGGACGTCGGGGGGGAGACGGGGTAGCAGAGCTTACTTGGCCGTCGCATTCTCCAACTTGGGGGCGATGGACTCGCCGGAGAGTATGCTATTCGAGATGTGACCGAGATCGGGAGTGTCGGCGCTCGAGGAGACGGAGTCACCCTTCAGAGGCGCGGCGGCGGCGGGGGGTGCGGGGGACGCGGCATCGCGCGAGCTGCCGGAGAAGAGGTACGAAATGCTGAAGAAGGCCACGACGCCCAGGATGATCATCAACGAGAGGTGTTGTCTCCGCGCCATGGTGGGCAAAAAAAAAAGGTTATATTCAACGAAACGTGCAACGAAGAAGGAAAAAAGAAAGTTGCGAAGAGAAGAGGAGAAATAACGCTGCTAAAGGAGGGACACACGAACCTCCTTTGCTTAGGAGGATTCGGACGGTTATCGAGCTTTACCTGACCGAGCAGAGTGCAGCCGCAGGATTGAAGTAAAGCACCAATGCTAAACCACCTCACCTCCACTGCACCTTTAACCTCTGCTGTAGTAGTCCTTCTACTCCAAGAGGGAACCTGGTGCTGGGATGTTGAGGTGGGATATTGGTCGGCCCACGGCGCAGGGGTTCGTCAGGCGAGGCTATTTCCCTGCGCCAATCCCGTCGCGGCGGTTTACTTCGACGCGCCATTTGTCGCATGGCTCGATGAAGTGGCTTGATGGAAGGCGTTGCCCTTTGTTTCCAGCGTTTGGCGTCGGTTCGCTCGCTGGTGGCGCATTTTCGCTGCGATTCAAACAACAATTCCCCATTTCCACCGAGGGAAAATCGCACTGCACCAAACCTAAGGTCCCTTAGGTACTAAGGTACCTATTCAAGGGACCCCCAGCCCTGTGGAATCCCTGGACCGTGCATCCGTGCTACCTACCCCTTTTCGGCCCCTGACAACTGCACCTATACCTTCCACCAGATAAACCGCCGGCTATTCCCGGGGTGAAGCTATTCGAGGTTCAATCATCAACTCGTTTTTTTAGCCTTCACGACTGACATCCATCCAAGCCTATGACCTCGACACTGTCTTGCCTCACTATGTACCGACATCGGATTCGCCCAGTGATTCAGTGAGCCAGTGGGGAAGGCATTGACGAGACGCGGCTGGTTTTCTACTGTCTGTACGGTATTGTTGATCGACCAAGTTGCGACGAGTACCTGCCGTAGATCCAGCACAGTAATGGAGTTTCCTTCAAGAAATCGAGCCAAAAAAAGAAGCGGTCATAAGGTACGCTACATTGGCGCCAGGTAAAACACACCAGCTGTTGATGTCGCTGCTCTTCGCTCTCCATCATGACTGATTGATAGATAGAACTAAGCAAAGAGAAAACTTCCAATACGTAACTCCATTCTAACCACCATTTCAACAGAGGGTGTCCGACCTTTCCTCCCAAAAAAAAAAAAAAAAAAAAAAAAAAAAAAGTCAAACAAGTTATCTCAGTGAAGGATTTCCTGGCGCCGAGACGTCTAGCATAGAGATTCTCAACAAGTAGGCTCTCTGCCATCTACCTCAACAAAGCGACCCGAAATGCATTCAAATGAATTTTAGGAAGTCACTACGGTATGTGGCTTTTCCCCCCATAGTAGAACATTCAACATGTCACTAGAGCTCTCCTGTTTCTGCTCCCTACTAAGACAAATGTGACAACCTGAAAGGAAGTGCTTGGTGGACCTACCTACGTGCACATCGCAGTCCTGTCTGTCAAAAGCCCAAGCCTAGAAAGCCAGCATATGATGGGCTCAGCGCCACCGAATACAACAATTGCACTGCGCTTCCTCGCTTTTGTCCGTCAAATTTTGTCACGTATTCTCGAGGAATGACGCCATGTAAGTGAACAATATCAGTCAGCTATTCCATAATCGGGCCTCCCTAGAAATCTCTCTTCAACGGGTACATCCAACAAGAGAAATTGCAGGAGCGTCTGGTCCGGAGGACGAAAGAGTATGAAGAACTCAGGGTTTTGTCAAATTTACCGCAAAGGCTCGGTATCTGAATTTATACATAAGCCAGGCTGCTAGACCATGATGTATTAGCGACTTGGAGACACAGCAGGCAAAAGTCGGCCTTGCTCGTTACGTCCCATTGCCGCTTGCTCGTCCCCATGATGTAACAGCGTGGGCAGTGCTCAACATCACTCGTGCTTGACTGAAAGTTAGTAGTTGCTGCGATAGCCAGATGGAAATGAGTCACTTGCGACATGCACACGAGGATACGCTATATCGATGGGGGTACCAGTGATGCGGAGTTCTGGACCTCCTCTTGTGCTATAATTGCTTCGAGTTGTGCCGTGTGAAGCTGTGTGCCGGCTAGCCTCGTGGGTACTAGCTAAGAATCCTATAATACGCGACCGCTCCTCAATGATTCCTCTGCTCCTATGGATAGCGCGGAAGCTCCTTTCCAAATGTATGGTCTGATGCCGCCTCGCAGCATCCCCCTGACCGTAGCCCTCGAGCATATTCCCAGGAACCGCGCTCGTAAAACAACAACTTGCAGAGCTTGTGCCCGCCCAATTTTTATCCCCAAAAACAGAGCATCATGAAACGAGATGCTTGAAGTTCTCGGCGAACAAGACTCTCAAGGGCAGTCGATCCGTGCTTGCGCCTGCTCGTCACCGACCTGAAGCTGCACGCCCGAATAGTACTTCGCGTAATGCTTGCGAACGTGACGGCGGATCTCATCGCGTCTAGATCTCACGGCGCTGCAGCGGTTGCAGGGCCAGCGGTTTCGTTTTTTATTCTTGATGAAGACGATGTAGGAGCGGGCGGGAGGAGCGTAAGGAACCAAGGTGAGGGCGTACGTGACACCGGGAGGAGTAACAGCAACAGGCTGAGCAGCGAGGGTAGGAGGCATGGAACCTGGAGGAACAAGAGATGCAGGAGTAGGGTTGAGGAAAGGAACGGTAGCTGGGTTGAGAACTGGAGCCGGTGCCTGAGCCTGAGCAGGAGTGAGAGCAGGGGCCGCGATGAGAGGGATAGCGGCGACAGCTGTGGTGGGAGCCACGCCGGGAGCCCTGTGTTGGCTGTTGATCTCGTTGGTGCGCTCGAGTAGGGTAAGGTCGATGAGATCGTCAGAAATTGGATCTTTATCATCACCGGTATCGTCGACGGAGTATTCAGAGGAGGATACGGTGGGGACAGTGAGGCAAGACCTCATGACCACGGAGTCTTTCTCGTCGACGTCGTCGTTGGTGCCTTGGCGGTCGAAACCCAGAGCGCCGGCAGGATAAGCGATATCTTCTCTGTTGAAGTTTCAGCACTTGGCTTGGCAAACGTATTGTGGTTATACTAACGCGACGTATTGCGGTGTGCCAGCCATTCGCGTCTCCTCCTCTCGATGCATCTTTTGCTGCTCTAGCTCATAGTCAGCCATCACCCGAAGAAATGGATTGGGGGGGGGGCTTGAAGTTCAGCGCGACGCAGGCGCCCAAGACTAAGCCTTCGAGCGCGAGCCCTCATAATGAGGTCCCTTCGAAGCGCCGGCGATGAAGCAAATGAAAAACCAGAGGCAGGAGGACTAACTGATCAGTGTCATGTTGGCCGGTCTCGCGTTCTTAAGCAAGGTTGTCGGCGTGGCAAAGAAAGGAGCCTGACAATGAGAATTCCAGGTAAAGAAGTTTGGAGAAAAGGAGTGAAGGAGAAAAATTTTCACAAATTTCGGGTTTGTTTTGTTTTGTTTGTGCCCTTGATTATGTCGTCAAGGGGAGTGATGTTGTCTTGCTATATCATGCGGCTGGTGAGAGGAGAGCGGCTCAGACACAGACCTGGCCCACCAATCCTGAAGGCGCATAAGTTGATGCTGAACCCGAAATAACCATAACTTCTCACAAGCAGAGGCTTTGCATTGGATTCCATGAGGTCTCACTCCCAGGTTGCTTTGATGACAGCTGCGGGCGATCCAGGGGATGCTACAGGCGACTTGAATTGGCTTTGCTGTCAAGTCTCAGTACAATGATTTCTTTCAAAGAACTGAGAATTATCAAAGTAAGCTACCAATGAGTTGGAACAGCAAGGCTGATTGTCCTCGACCGATTTGACTGCTAAGTTCTAGGCACTCCATCATTGCCAGTCTTCTGTGTCGACTCCGATTCTCTTGCAACGACATGGTTAGTTACAGCACCTTTATCACCTTAGCCCAGACAGGACTCGAAGCATCCGGAAAACTGTATATCTTGGTCATTCTGAGCACCGTCTTTTGCAAATAAAGTTGGCTGATAGAAGTTCCGGGTCCGGCCCGGTGGCAGCTCCCGAACTATTGTGGGTCCCTGCCGAGACCCGGAGCGAATGGCCGGTCTGTGGGTACGGATGCGGCTATCAACAGAGATCCCCACTATCCTATCTTGGCAACAGTGAACCTGAAGACTCGTCTCTCCACATGAGATTTTACGTACTGACAACCAACAGCCAAGGTTGAAAGGCTCGCGATGGTGAAACATGCGCTGATGGGAGGAGCTGCCGGATATAACCGGTAAGATGCGGCCAAGCAGGGACTATTAGCCAAGATGGCGAGCTGATCCCGGCTCCGGCACATTCTAGCCGCACCTTACGGGCCAAATCTTAACGAAATGACGTCAGCCACACCGCCAGCTGGACGATTGCTTGCGACGCTTTGTTGATCGAATCGAGCGCCTGTTCTTGAAGGATTCTTTTTTTCTCCCCCCTTGTGTTTTCCCCCTCTCAGCTGGCCTGTGATAATCTCGGACCTTCCCCAACCCCTCGCACTCGGGTTGCTTCCCGCCAACCGCTTTTCTTCAAGATTTAATACCCTATCTACGCTTTTTCATCTTTCCCCCCTTCTCATGAGCATGGCTACGTAATTTGTTGTTTCTCATTCACTTGTCTGACAGACGCCGTCGAATCATCTCCCCGCCGTTTGCGCCAGGGTCAACGGCCATAAGCCACAGCTTCTCGGATCTCCCCTTCTTACCTGAGCATCCCCACCGGTAGAGCTCTCAAAGCGGTTAACACGGGCCAACCGCCAAGTTCTGGTGGCCCACTGAAGACATCATTGGCACGCGGCGGTCCCAGTTCACCCCGGCTCGCCAAAAACAAGGTGACCCCGAAAGTGATCTGCGGTCTTGGCAACGGTCCACGACCACGACAGCCTGCAGGGTCTCGACAAGATCTCCCGCTATCTCAGTGTCTTCTTTAACCGAAGAACCTACCTACCTTATTCCAGACTTTGCCAGTCCAGCCAACCGCCGGGGTGTTACAGGACGTCTTCAGCTAGGTACTTGGGCGCCATTTTTTGGATAACACAGCCGCGGACGCCTTTATCTGCGTCGGAGGAGCTTATTTACGGTCATCTCGCATCTGCCAGACGTGCCGCGGATATGTCGGCCGCTGAGGAGCAGAGGCCCAATGGGCATCCACCCTCCGACAGCCCCTCAGATGGGCCCGGTATCTCTAATGCGACTTCATCTCTCGAACCGAGCACCGGCGAGCCTCCTGTCGCGACTGCTCCTCGAGAAGAAGCGAACGGACATGCACCGAACGGACATGCCGCCAACGGCGCAGCGGGCGACAGTCCCACAACCAACGGTCATCTTCCCAACGGCACCCCGGCCGCTCAGGATATCAACGGTCATGTAGCCAACGGTACGGCTCTGAGTGCCGAGTCGCCCGCAGCAGGCGGGGCAGCAAGTGGTCAGGCCACTGATGGCGGCGGCGACTCGTCAGCAAACGGTGGGCCATCAACCGAAGGGGGCGACTTGTCGCGGAGAAAAGAGGCAGCTCTCGAAAACAGAATCGAGAGCAAGCAGAACCCGAATGCTGACGGTCACAAGCCACCGAACGAGAAGCCGCATCACCACTCCAGCGATCTTAAAGGGCTCTACGCCGAGGGCAAGGAGAAGGTGAAGGACAAGACAAAACCTTCTGGCGGCTTCGACACCACTCCGCTTCCCGACGCTCCTCCGGGGTATACCGTGCGATTTGTCTTTCACAAAGCGAGCAACCTTCCCGCCGCAGACCTCGGAACTAGGTCTTCTGATCCTTACATTCACGTCACGCTCAAAGCGGCCGTTCCTAAGCGCCACAAGGAAGACCCGGATCTGACTCACCGAACAAAGACGGAGAGAAGGACGACAGAGCCGGTGTGGAACGACGAGTGGATTGTCGCCAACGTTCCCTCTAGTGGCTTCATCCTGAAGTGCCGCCTCTACGACGAAGACTATCCCGATCACGATGATCGCCTGGGTAATGTGACGGTCAAGGTGCCGTTTGTGGATGAGACCTGGAAAGGTTACCCGTTCCCGGGTCAAGAGTTTGTCGCCAAGAAGCGCATGGGAAGTAAGCGCGCCTACTTCTTCAAGGCCATCACCAGTCATTTCGACCCGACTGTGGACATGTCGCCCAGGTTATGGATTAGCATGGAGGTCCTGGGCAAGTCGAATCCCCCGCACGCTCAGATATACACGGTCGGACCGACGACGTACTTCAAACACTTCAGCCCCATGATCGGGCGCCTCACCGGCGTCAAGGTCAACAGGAACGAGGAGGACGATGCGCGGTCCGACGAGCTTTTCGACGAGCACCAAAACAAGGACAACAAGAGCACCACCAAATACGAGTATGTTGCGCATCTTGAGCAGTGATGAGCCTTTCGCTAAAAAGAAATGTCCCAGCTTCCAATCCAATGAGATGCAGCTGTCGGGCCCCGTGCCACCCGAGCTGTACCACCGCTACGTCGAATTCAGACCCGTAATTGGACTGATGTTTGCGAAGAGCGGCTTGAGAGGCAAGATACTCAACAAGGCGCTTCACAAGCAGCACAGTCGAGTGTACAACTTCGACAGCTCTACCGAGTATGGCGTCTTCAAGGCACGCTCCGAGGAGGCGTCGCTGCAATTCCTCAAGATGGTGCACTTCGACGAAGGTGGTCGCGTCTTCACATACGTTCTCACTCTGGATGGCATGTTCCGGTTCACGGAGACGGGAAAAGAGTTCAGCATCGACATGTTGAGCAAACATACCATGCACAGCGACGTCGAGACGTACATCGCCTGCTCGGGAGAGTTCTTCGTCCGTCGCCTCGAGAAGCCCGACGCATCCGAGGATCCCGAACCTAAAGAGAAGACGCACCCCTCGGAAGACATTCCTGGTGGTCCTCCCAACGGCCACCCCCCTCACAACCCCGCACGCTACCAACTCACAATCGACAACGATTCCGGAACGTATCGTCCCGACAAATCCATCTTGCCTAAACTGAAAGAATTCCTCGAGGCTAACTTCCCGGGAATGGGCATCGTGGTCATGCACTGCGAGGATGAGAAGTTGCAGAAGCTCAAGCGGGAACAGGTACAGATCAAGAAGAAGGAGGGCAGAATGGTGAACATGGTGCTTGCCCGGAGCCCAAGCTCAAGCTCGCTGAGCTCTACCGAGAGTGCGTTGCAGGCAATGGAGGACGCAGGCGACGACGGAGCGCCGGTCAAGAGCACGACTCAGAAGGCGCTGGATGCCCTGGAGGACCCGAAGAGCATCAAGAAGATGTTCAAGTCCGGTCGTGAAGGAGGAGAGAGTTCCACAGCGCCCCCCGTTGCCGCGGCGCCGCCGACATCGACCACACCGGCCACGGCGGCGGCAAAGTAAGGGTGGGTCAGGATCTCGAGGGCTCGTTTTTCATGGTTTTACGGCCTACTTTGATACCTCTGTGATTTATGAACACATTTTGGGTACGTGTTTGGGAAGCGGCGTTTTTGGATCTCACAATCACCATCTTTTTAATCCTAGTACTTGGATCAGACCGCAGGATAGTGTGCCAGGTCGACTGTAATTGACTGCTCAACTCATGAAAGAAATGACAAATTGGTGCGAAGACTAGACTTGGTCCCTCCCTACCTACACGAATCAAACCACAAAGCGCTGTGCATTCAGTGTCTTGTCCAGAGGATTCCGATTGGCACCCCAGACACCCTAGACACGGCGCTGCTTTCCTCGCCACGGCCATCCGCCGCCACTGCCGCCTGGACGGGGAAAGTCGGACGCCATGTTGGTTTCCTTCTGTCGGTCACCAAAGTAGGTATTGGCCGGGAACACGTTCTGACTGACGCAGTTCGGGTTACATTTGTCCAGTGGGCCGGACTTGCCGCGCGTGAGATCGAGGACGTAGGTATCGTCCTTGCAGTCAGGGAGGACTGTAGAGCTCGGCGGCGCGTGAGCCATTAGGTTAATTACACGGACTCAAGTGCGACATAAATGATACGAAGACGGCGTGATCATACCTTTGAGATCATTGAAGGGGATGGTGTTGAGGTAGCAATCCTTGAACTGGGTCGAGTAGGGAGTGTACAGGCCGTTGTAGTTCCAGTACCAGTCCCTAGACAACTCGTCAGCGCAGTCGTATGTATGTGTAGGAGGCGAAGCTCAAGTTTGCTCACTTATTGGTGTTATCAGAGGCACAGCCCAACATGACCAGGGCGCCGGAAGGGCCAGTCTTGACAACTTCGGAGTTGGTGTCGGGGCAGCAGTACGTCTTGATATCCGCGGTAGCGGTGCAATTCAGGGAAGCCAGGGCGCCCGAAGCAGCGGCTACGAGAGCAAGAGTGTACTTCATGGCTAGTTGTTTGATTTCTTGAACAAAAGATGATGATGTAGAGAATCCCCGTGTTTGGCGGCCTGGTTCTTCAGTTACCAGGACGGAGACGCGGACATGGCTTTTATACCCAAAAGTCATCTTTACACACAGGAACAGACATGGAATCATGTCGTGTTGCTATAGTCCAAGTCTCCGACTATGTCGAATGCGGTCAACATAATCGCCATTGGCCGCTGCCATCCGAAGGTGGTCGCACGTGGACGCTTGACAACTGCCGGATTGTGGAGATTTAGCCTGTTGTCATGAACCAGAATGAGAGAAAGGTCTTTCTGTATCGGATAATGCGGAGAGAGTACCAACGACGTTCTGGGCAACCTAAACACGAATTTGGAAAATGTGTAAAAAGGTCATTGCCAAGACGGTTACATGGAATGCAGCCGGATGTTGTTGAGAGCGGGCATCTGCCGTTTTCTGTTAACCAGCCGCCATTCGTGAAGTCGTATGCCTTGAAATCTGTGATAACCTGCGACAGTTCGCGTTCATTGCCACGAAACCGTGGTCAGTTGGATAATTTCCCAACACTGGGAACCGGCTGTTTGATGAGGGGTCAACTAAATTGAGCACCAAGTCCTGATCAGGGTTACCAGATCACAAGAAACGCTTTGTCTTTGAATTTGAAAAGTCTTTTCGCACCAGTTACACAATCGAGCTTCAGTAAGAAAGAAGCATAGATGTGGCAGTGGTAGAAGTAAAGTATTCTGTGACGATTCAAGCGAGACATCATGAGTAGGAAAAACCGGATGCCGAGTTCCCATCAAAATGCCCCTCAGAGAACCTTGTATGATAGCTTTGACCCCAAAACGTCTTCCTGCAAAATCAAGCCAAGTTTTCACATATTTTGCCTGAAAACAGTAGTTGTCACGGAACCAGTCGGAGTCTCCCACCCCGCAGTTTCGAGGATACCTAGCATAGCAACTACTATTTAACACTACTGACCGGTCATATTCGACCGGACTGGTAAAAGCAGGACATACGGGGAGTGGTTACATCGCCGCATTCTAATCATTACACACCCCAAACTCCGTTTGAACATTACGATTAACCATCTCACAACGAGGTTTTTGGCCGCCGGTCACGCAGGACTCAGAGGTTAAGGACTAATCCACGACCTTCCTCAGAACGGTGAACTCAACAACAATGAAAGCAACGTAGCCAACGAACATCAAGCCACCTATTGCACGGTCAAACCTACCGCCACCCCATACCGTCGTCACTGTGAACACGAGCGACGACAGCCACAGCACGGCTAGCTCAACAATATCCAAGCCTCCGGCGCCTCCCAGCCTGCCTTCAGTGCCAACCATGACAATACCCAAACACAGCGTCAACAGGAAAATATTGCTACCAACGGTGTTCGCAACGAGAATGCCGCCGTGACCGCGATTGCCACTCAGAACGGCAACGAACCTTTCCGGTAGTGTGGTTGCGATGGCGATAACTACGATGCCAAAGAGAACTTCTGAAGCGCCGAGGATGTCGACGACGTTCGTAGCCGCGTGCGAGAGAATATAGCCGGACAAGCAGATAGCGACGAGGCCGGCGACGAGATAGCCCATGTGATACCATAGACCGCGTTGACGTCGAGCGAAATCCTCCGACGGACGAAGCAGCGGCTGTTGCTCGCCGATGTTTCTTCGGTGACGACCGGCAGCTGGCTCGGCGTCGCGTTCATCGTCGCTGGAGCTGTCATTGTCGCTGTCGGGGCCTTCCGGTGCAGTGAGAGCTCCGCGGCTGATGGCCCATCCCACAGATATGATGTACACGATGAAGACAACGATGAGAACGATACCTGCGATACGCCAGAGGTCTTGGCGTGGGAAGTAGATTACCGGGATGACGACGGTAGTCACCCCCAGAAGTAACAGTGAGTAGATACGCGCACTACGATCAAATTGCATGGTCTCTCCATTGCGGAAGAGTAAACCGAGAGAAAATGCCCCCAGAATATTGGAGATGGCCGAGCCGACAATGTTGCCCAGTGCTAGAGGGGCGTGGCCTTGTGCTAAGGCGCTGACAACCACGGCGAGCTGCAATGAAAGAGGAGTTAGCCAGGAAGCCGCTGGGCAAATAGTCTTTCCAGGGCCGATGTATGGGGCCGAGAAACCGGGTGTCTCACCTCTTCCCACTCGGCGCCGGCGGTGAGCAGGGCTATCAGTGTGTCCGGGATCCCGGTGCGCCGGGCCACGACGGCCGTGTGGTCGACGAACTTGTCCGCTCCGGTCTCTAGAAGAAACAGGGTGCTGAGGAAAACAGCAACATTGTATGCCAACGTATTGGCGTCGATCATCTTGTGGGGGATTCCTAAGTGAAAGCTTGTAGGCTAGTACTGAGATATCGTTACCCGATTGATGACATACGAGGGTAAACAGAATGTGAATGACGAGAAGTTCACGCGGGCATTATTTTCGCTCTTGACTCGCCGGGGTTGGTTGGGGCCTCGGGGCCACTCCTCGGAGTTTACACCGAAGTCTTGGCGCACTCACAGTCCGGACGGCCGAAACAATTTCCCCTCAAACTCTGTGGCGAATGTTTTGCGGCAGATCAAAGTTCATATGCGTAAAGGAAGCCTGGCTTATTGCCAACTCAAATTGCTCACAATTTAGCACTGCAGATCCGTCTTAAATTTCAAAGGAAGGTTGAAGTCAGACTGGTGTTGCTAGAGCAATGCCGTATCAAGGAACGAACCCTAGTGGGTGGCAAAAGGCACTAGAAGGAACTCGAGTTATGGTCAACAGGAGTCACGAGGGAAAGGTTTCGTTGGAAAGCATGGGGCAAATATTCAGTCGAGGCTTGAAATCTTGTTATTGTCACCAACAAAACGTGCATTCCCGATCGATATTGACAGCTTCCATCCCAAGTGCGAGCTCGAGTCGTTGAGACAAGAAGACCCCCAACAATGATTCGAAAAGCAGGTCTGTTTATCTAACTACGGACTTCCAAGTTGGAGAATGATGATGGAATCTGAAAATAATCCCTTCAGAGTCGCGGGACTGCTCTGCTTTCGGTGCAAGGAACCAACGTGTGTGGTCTGACCAAAATATCCAGCAGTTCAATTCTCAAGCAATTAATTGCATGGGGTGCTCTGGCCCGCGAGCTTTTTTCGCCCGGCGCTCAGTACTTTGCTATTCCACTCGGCTTGCTTGTCGGCTTTTTCGTCCCGCTGCCGACGTACTTTCTTCATCGGAAATTCCCTCGTGAATCGATCCTGAGATACATCGACACGCCAATTATTCTCGCTTATGCTGGATTTCTGGCTGTTGGGTTATCGTCTTACATGATGCCCTATTTCGTAATTGGTTTCGTCAGCCAATTATGGCTGCGCAGACGTCGCCCGACATGGTTCGCACGATACAACTATGTTCTAATTAGCAGCTGCGCTGGATGGGGGGACTCAAGTTTTGGTTTTTGTGTTGACATTTGCTGTCCTAGGGGGCGCTGGCACAGCTATCCCGTTCCCTAAATACTGGGGTAATAACGCGGGTGGGAACTTGATTATTGTATGAAGGATCGATCCAGCGGCGGCGGGGATCAGTGCTGGTATTGTGGATGATGATTGAGTTTTGTTTGTGTATGACATTTAACGTCCACGATGTGACCACTAGAACCAAGTGTAATAAGAAGTGATCAGTATTGATATTTCTTGTTTCTCCATGGCCCTGAGCGGTTGACGTTTGGCGTGTGTGTGCAAGTTAGTTTCCCTACCTTACCGTGGCAGAGTCTTTGAGTTGTTCTAGAGCGTTGGAGTCAAGGCATTGTGTGGAATTCGGATTTTGAGATTACTGACTCTGTCTCGAAATCTATCTCATTCTCAGTTTCAAAAATGCCCGCCGTTTTGAAGCTGCACGGAAACAGTTGCGGCGCTCACGTGAAATGTCACGGACCTGAGTGAGGGAATCCATTGCCGAGGTTCATTTGCACTACCCACTTTCACACCCATCTTTATTCCATCGACACCGCAGTCGCCGCTGCTGAAGAAAGTTCCTCGCCTCAGCCACGAAATGAGCGACACGCAATATAAAGATGAAGTTGATGATCGCTTACCGCGGTCAGTCAGCGAACTCGAGGCGATCCCGTGGTGTCGCGCTCTCATAACCGCACCCGGCGTTAAGACCTTCATCCCTCCGTCCCGCATCCCGGAGAACACCGACCCTCACGACAGGTTCTTCGGCAAAACAATTAACAACACAATCGGAATACCGACATGTATCTGCTTTCACAATGACGCACCCGGCAGATCAATCATCAAAGACTTGTCGATTCTCTTCGCGCTCTCGCGGGGAATTGATGGCTATCCCCACGTGGCTCACGGAGGTATCGTGGCCGTTCTCATTGACGAGGTCTTGGGTTGCTTGATCCAAAGAAACATGGATACAAACAGGGATAGTCCAGTGTTCAGTATGAACACAGTGACTGCTTCTATGAACATTAAATATCTGAAGCCAGTTCCCACACCAGGCGTTGTCCAGGGTCTCGGGCAAATCCGAGAGATTAAGGGAAAGAGGATACACTTGACGGCTGAGATAAAGGATATGAATGGCGCAGAGTTGGTTACGTGTACTGCTCTGTGGATAGCAATACCGAAACCCAAAATATGACAGCTGCGAACTGTCTGGCTGTCACTCAAGGGAGCGATACGAGAGTGTGCGCACTCAGAAACATCGAGGTTAGAAGATTTCGAATCGCTTGAATCCAAATGTCTAAGAATCTACCTTAATCGTTGCCATGTCAGCCAGATCACATAACAATCCCCGTGATCGAGGAGTTATGGTCAGATGGATGAGTTAACGGTTTACCTTAAGGCTTATACAGGCAGTGAAGGAGAAGAGGCATTCACATAGGCATTTGATAGGTGGACACGAGATGAAGAGCAACCCAGACCGCTATTTTGCAAAGGAAAAATGCTAAATACGAACGAACAAAACAAAACAATCCCAAACAATCATCAATGGTCGACCATGAAAAAGCGCGCTCGTGAAGATTCCGTCATGATAAGAGAAGAAGAAACTCAGCAAGACACCATACTCTTAAGCAGTAGCCTCGCGGACCTTGGTCTCGAAGTTGCCATCCTTGAAGGGAACGTTGGCCTTGCCGAAGTCGGCGTCCTGAAGAGCCGTCTTGGCAGCCGCAGGCATCGCATCCCAGTCGGAGATGGGGTAGGTCTTGCCCTTGGTCTCGGTGAACTGGAGTTCGTGGTTCGTCGGGAAGGTGGTGAAGTATTCGACCTTGGGGCTGTTGCCATCCATGGGAGGAGTGCCGCCGTCGGCCTTGCTGTAGCCGCCGTGAGAGGAAGAGGCGGCGGCAGTGATCTTGGGAGTGGCGGCAGCCGGGTCGTCGACGCAGATGACGATGTTCTCCCAGTCGTGGCGGTGGCCTCCGGCAACGTCACCGCTAGTGGGGTGGTCCTTGGGGAAGTACCAGGAGTACATGACACAGGTCTTGCCGTCGACAACGCCGGCGCGGGCGTAGGTCTGTCCCTTGCCTTGGTCTCTGCAGCCACCAGTAGAGCTGCCAGTGTCCTGGAGACCGCCGCTGGTGTCACCGTTGTCAGCGACGGCGGGGTACGGCTGGCAGCCGTGGGCGATGTGAAGGAGGGGGTTGAAGGTCTCGATGAGCTTGCCGTTGCCGCCGGTCTGGATGCGTTGAGAAACGGGCTGGATAGAGTCGTGGGCAACAACGGCACGAGACTGAAGACGCTCAGTGGGAGCTGAGGAGACGGCGGCAGCGCCGAGAGCCAGGACAGTGGAGATGGTGAAGGAAACCATTGTGAATGATTGAGAAAGTCAAATGATAAGTGAGTGTGTTTGAGCTTAGAAAAAGCGAGTGTAAGCAAAGTCTGAGTGAGTGTGGAATGAAAATGTTGTGATGGTGAGTGAAGAAAAGATCGATTGAGGGAGGAAGAGTCGGCGATCTTTATACTTGATTGTGATGATGATTTGTTTCTGCTTTGTCTTCAGCTTCAGCCCGGAGTCGGTGAAACACTTCGAAATTATTATTGATCGTCTCATTTTGGAGATCAACAATCAGAGAAACTTCTTTTGGTGGATAGTTTGGCCTGACCAAGTTGAGGGCCGTGAGTGGTAACGAGGCCCTCAGTCTTGGTTTAGCTCGATGTCCAACCAAGAACGTCTAAATTGAAATCTTCTGTGCCTGACACTAAGAGACCCGTATTGGAGGCTGTGGTAAGGTCATAGCATCAGGGTCTCAACTTACTTGACAGCTCGGCAAGGGTTTCGATTGCTCGCGGCGTCCGAACGCTTCTCTTCTGGATGGATTCGCGCACTTCACATTGATGAAATGCCAAGCTTGTCTGAACGTAGTGGTGTGCTGCGGCAGCTTGGTTCCATAAACGTCACTGAGGCTAGCGATGTCTAGCCTTACTATTTCATGCCAGCCAGGCTTGGCAAACAAGTCTTCAATGACGTGCCATGCTACCAGCCTTACAGCGTGACTCTGCTGAATAAAGAACGCTGATTCAGGGGTCAATGCTGGATGGCATCTGTAGGGCCTAGTCTGATATTTGGTCGGCCTGTTTGATATCAATCTATTTTAAGTTCCTGGTAACGCGGGGTCTTGTTGGCTTCGCCGTTGGGGGCTTTTACGTCAATGGAACGAGTTTTCCCTTGCTAAATTAGTTGTAACGCAATTCTTGCTGTTGACTTCTGGCTGTCACCTTTCACGCTAGAACCAGCCGGATGTTTATCTCTTCCTTTCCGTCGCCGTGCCTTCGAGGCCGCCCACTTACACATCCCAACGTTTCACCGGATTCGTCGGACTGAAACGCGCACCTAGGTTGGAGGCCGAAGAATTGACTGAGTCAAGAAGCCAGTCCAGACCACCCCCATGTACCAAAATAAACTCTGTCGGTGTGTAAGCGGACCGCGGAATCTCAGTGACCAAGACGGATCGCCCCCACACTTTCGGGCAGGGGTCATTGGCCATGACGTATTCGCGACGGTGACGCGACCTACGTCTCCTAAGCGTTAAGCGCGGCATTCATGCGTAAGGCTGTTGGAACCGTAAGAAGAACCGACGTTCGCCTGCCGACATTTTGTTCATTGGGTCGGTCACTGGACTTGACATTTGGCCATTCACAATGTCAGCCGACTGCCGCAGTCCGTGGGAGGTGAACTCCGCGCAATGCCGACTACCTCACCTCGTTAGGCCGACCTCTTGCCGACAAGCCGGCCTGCCAAGATTATCCGTTCCGTATAGTTTTGCTACGCCGCCGCGATTAGCCGCACCAGGAGCTATTTAGATCTTGGCGTTTTCATGTTGGTTGCGTGATCTCCTTTTCTCAGACTATTCGGTCATTTGGTACGCAGCGGAGCCAAACGAAAATATTGATTAAGGGGGCCGCTGCAGCAGTCTCATCTGCCCAGCACCAAGAAGTCAAAGCACTCTGAAGAATGGCATGTTATCCCCATTCCAGTGTTTTCCTCATGAGCAGTTCGTCACCTAGAATGGCTCAGAAACTCTGGTACCGCCTCTTCCGCCTCGGCGCCCCGCATATCAAATCAAGACGAGGAGCAATCCGCCTGGCGCATGATGAACCGTTGATTATGGCGTCAGACGACTGCTGGATTTAGAAATCCGGCTTTTGACATGTCTGGTCTCATCGACAAAGACGTGGAGCTCTCGCAAAGTCCTACTCAGTACTCACTCGTCTCTTTGTCCAAGAAGATCGGTGTTGGGTTATTCTTTGTGCTTGATAGCTCATGTTTCTCGTTCTCGTTTCTCGGTGTCGCGAAGTGCCAAGCCTGGCAGTCACGCATCTAAAACCTCTTATAGAACCTCTGTGTTAAGGTCCGGCGACAACAAGCTGGACAAGGCCATTAGTCGCATGGATCATATCCTGTCCAGAATATCTGCACATCCGTCACAGAGGGGGCAACGCACAAAATTCCTCTGTCTAATCTCAGCTTCGCTTCCAAGCCTATCTCTGTCGCCGACTGACAGCTCAAGCAAGCAAGGGACTTATTAAGTCTACCTAGTGTTGGAAACCTTCGCGACCAACCTTCCTATTACTCCTGACTTGCAGCTTGCGATCTTTACTTTAGTTAATTATTATTCTTCAGGAAGCCTAAGTACCTCTGAGACTTTCGGACCCTCTAGTAAAGTTGCTATATTGCTAGGATGGAGATGCTTGCGAGTTCAAGCTGTAACTTCTCCGACTGAGCAACTGGGCGGGGAGAAGCGTGGCTAAAGACCAGAGATCCAACCGCTACACGTCCTCATCGAAGGGCCTCCGTAAGTTCTTTCCTCAAGTGATAGAAGCAGTCAAAATGACAAGAACTCAGACGAACGGCCGACATCATGTCGTTGGCACTGACGCGAGCTGCGAGCATAGAGTTTCAGCTCAGCTTGTGACACAACAGGCAGGACAGGGTTAGTTGGTATGTATTATTTGGTTACATCTATGCTTATGGGTTATACTAAATACCGCTGGATAGCGCCTGCAAATTACTGACATGATTCTTGACAACGGTGTTCAGCCTAGAGCGAGGGCAAGACTCGCTTCTCAGTGAAGGCCCAGAGAAGAGGCGAGTAGTCGGAGCACCAAGCATTACCAGTGTAGTGCGTGCTCCTTTTGCCCTGAAGAGCGTACATTTTCTTGTAGAAGCCGGCCTTGACAGCCTCGGGAGAGACGTGAAGCTGTATGTTTGCGTGTTCCTTCCAGGCGCTGAACTCCGCTCCCGTTGACGCCGTGCCGTTGACGGAAGCACTGATGCGGCTGATGGCATCGGTGACCAGGCCCTGCGCCTTGCAGGAATCAGCCTCGCCAATGACCTTGACGGTCTGGTATCCCGGAATTCCCACAGTCTCTAACCTCCAGACAAAGGGACTGGTCGGAAGGGCGTCAGGGGCAGTGACATCGACGTTGTCGAAGTTCGTCAGAGAAGGCAAGCCGCTGTTCGAAACGACGCCGACGTAGTAAGGGACGTTCTGCCACTGGCTGAAGACGGAGGTCTCGGAGTCGTCAAGGTCGAAAGGCTTGAGGTTCTGGGTGGTTGGCGGGATGGTGATGAGCAGCTTCTTGGCCTTAATGAGCTTTCGACCAGTGGGAGTTTTCACAACGGCCTTGACGCCGTCATCGGAACGCTGAGAAGCAACGACGGTACTAGAGTAGAGAACATCTTTTCCGAGGAAAGCTCCAGCCCTGTTGTACACTTCCTGGTTTCCGGCGGGAGCATACAGATATCCAGAAGATAGGCCCAGGAGATGGGGCTGACCAAAGTTCTGCAGGACATATAACGTGGGCGTCTCCAAGAGGTTGCCAACCGCGTTAGCAAAGATCCAGACAACCTGCACGACGTCGGTGAGGTTGTACTTGTCAACGAAGTGACCGAAGGGCAACAGCAGGTCCTCGGGAACAGGCTCGGGAATATCGTAGGCACCCTCGGCCAGGAATTCGAAGTTCATTGTGGCGAACAAGTAGCTCGCCAAAGGACCGACCAGCTTAGTAGGGTCCACGGCAGTGGCGTTCGGGATCACGAAGCCTGTCTTGAAGTCGACGACTTTGCTCGGGAAGGGGGACAGAGCGGAGACATTCAGCGCAACGCCGAAGCGCTCGAAGAACTGCGTGGTCTGGTCATTCTTGATGTAAGCCTCCACTCCGTACTCGATGGGCGCACCGGTCGCAGGGTCGTGGTAGGTGTCGACATGTCCGCCGAGTTTATCGGTGCGCTCGACTACTGCGACGGTCTTTTTCTGGTCACGGAGGCGAACGGCGGCATAAGTTCCGGTGGCTCCGCCTCCGACGACAAGCACGTCGCGCTGGATGATGTCCTCCGGCGCGAAGGCGGATTCGTCGTAGCAGCCGATTGCAAGTGGAGAGGCCTTGATTAATGAGGCGCTCAATGCGCAAAGAGACAGGATAGAGGAGCGCATATTGGCGTGAAGGAAACAAGAACGAGTGACTAATGCTTAAGGAGGGACTGGTGGGTTGCCGTTTAAGAATATCGGAACTACAGAAGCTATATACATGCTGCATCGGAGAACGTGGGATGCCACACGAGCCCGGCACTCCAGTAACGAGCCAAGGCCAATCAATAGGGAGAGTTTTGCCTGAGAGAGGTAATGAAGTTAAATTGATGAAGCGCGACTCGTGGCCAAGCCGTCAGCATACGCACCATGTCACTAGCAATAGGTTAGTCTGTTACATTGACTCTGTTAGTGTTTCCCGCCAAAGACGAACAGCCTGCGCCCAGTGTTTTAGTTTTTTGCTATCTCAGTGTTGAAACCCGTTTTTACTGCGAAATTACAACAAACCTGTGGCTTTGGAACAAGATTGCAGATGACGACCATGGCCGTGTGCATGCGGATTCCAGGTCGGCCCAGCCAGTCTTCTGGTACGACATGATTTAAATCACTTTGCCAATTCACTTTTCTAACAAAGTTTAAGAATGGTCCGCGTCGTCCGGTGCTGGGTTGATCTTGAGTGGCAGGGATCAAGCGTGCTTGACATCAATCTAAGTTCTGGGTTTTGATTGCCCACTTCCAATTCACGGAGAAAATCAGCGGCCAAGGAAATGAGGGCAAATTGAGTTATGAGCGACGTGGGCTGACTTCGGGGCCTGCTCAGCTACTTATGTTTGCAGTGCGCCCGCCGTCTGGCCGTTACAGCCGGTTGAGCAACTTGCAAGTCCAGTCAATTTGGTATCCAAAGATTTAGCATTTTGGGCGTGGGAAAATGATTACAGGTACACCGTACAGCCATCAACGATCCCAGCTGCAGTAGCTCACAGCGAGCCTGACGAGAGTAGCACAAACTTGGGAGCGGCCTATGAGTAACTTGGCTCACTAACTAATCGAGCAGTGCATCTTTCTCAATCTCTGAAAGCAGGACATCGAAGCCGAAAACCCTTCATCAGCTGGCGCGATGAAGCCCCACCCTCTCCTTTGGGTTCCCTCATCAGGTAGTCTGTGACCAAAAAGCTCGACCGAAGAGATCATGGCAAACGCAACCGACATGAAAGAAGCGAGCAATGGGCCATAACGTCATCGATGAAGCTGCGATGTGTCATTGGGTTATGTTGTGGTTTACTTCGGACATCTCACGATTTCCAGACTCCACTGATGCCGCATTGATCTGGACGCCCCAAGCAATGTATTAATAGATTACTGCCGCAAGGGAAGGGTGGCCATGAACAGAGCCTCAGGTGAGTTCAGCGCTGGACAAAGCCCCATTCCAGAATCCCCTAGCAGTGTCGTGTCGTGCCTCGTTGTCGTCGTCGTCGTCGTCGTCGTCGTCATATTGATGTCAATACTGCTGTAGAAAAGGCGGGACATTCGTCCCAAAGCTCGAATGGCACCAGTCCCCGTGTGCAGACGAAGTGTAATTGTGTTTGTAGCCAGACCAGCTCACACGGACGGACTCTAACTCCAGCCCCAGGACGACTTCGCAGTGTCATCCAACGGCGCGGTGCCGACGAGTCTGTGGCGCAGCGGGTCCAGGGGTCTCAATTTAGGTAATGCGCGACGGCGGCCATGGATTACCGTAAGTCCAGTTGACCGTCAGGCTCGAACAGGAAAGGGAAAAGAGAGGACAAGACTACATGATTCACAATCATGCCTCTTTCACTATTGGAAAATGTGACTTCTCAAAGAGTGTACATGTCCTGAATGTTTCAATGGTACTTCTGGTCCTATTACTTAAATCGGCGGCCGTCGACGTGAAGAGCGCAACACGACACAAAATAGGTGACCTGACTTCAGACTGTTGACAGATGTGACGGGGCAGATATGACTTTGGGACAAGGGGCAACGAGCATGGGTTCCCCTAACTGGACCAGAGCAATCATGTTGAAAATGCTCCGAAAGTAAATTGCCACGGCGCATCAAGTCAACAGTGAGGAATTGCGCCCTCCTCACCTATTGTCGAGGCTGCTGTCATGAAAACACCGGAAGGCTTATTTGCACAATTAATTGCAGTCTTATTCTACGGCATCATTACTCACCCACCACAGGATAATATCAAGCTCACAAGTTTAGCCGAGAGCCCAGCGAACGAGATAGAGAATGAAACCTTGCCAGCTTCGCTGCACTGGATCTGCCCCTAGCCTGTCCTGGTCCCCATGGAGGATGACATGAGTACATACAACACTCAACACAGTCACGCTTCGCGTCGAGGCACCTATCAGCCAATTGAGGTCGCTTGCGACCGCAATAATATCGGATTGCGCTCCGAATTTACCACTGAACCAATGTTTTCTTTCAAATTTCAGAGAACCGCGGGCCAGCATAAATAGCTTGAACAAAAAATGAATATTAAATGAAAGGATCCCTTCAAAAAGAGGGGAAATAAACGAATTCGTCCCAAGAACTAATTATAAATATCACACACCGCAATAGGTTCTATAGATTTTCGAGAAAAGCATCCATCAGAATCTGAGTCGGACATATCTAATCCTGACGGAGGCATCCCAGTCCGACGCGAAGACCACCCATTCCCGCTGCCAAGTTGTGGACATTCCGTTCAAAATACTAAGCTCGGAGAGAGCGATGAGAATGAAGGCCTTGCCCAAGGGGTCAGGAGCCGGCGCCGAAGTGGGTGTTGGGGTTGATTCTGGCTCGGGCGTCGGATCGCTGGGCCCCGGAATCGAAGTGGTTGACATGGGCTTTCCGGCATTCGGGTCTTGGAGTCTTGGTGGCCGGGCGAGACTCCCGTCGGACTCGGATTGCACCAGAAACCCGAGCTCGCACAAGTGGCCGCCGCATCCGGTCCCTGACGCACAAGTCGGGGATGGCCGCTCCCGCCGCTTCCGTTACCGTCAGGCGAGAGGAGAGGGCACGAGCCGTCTTGACGAGCCGGTAGTCTTGGGCTCCCTCCGGGCCCAAGTCCTGCTGATTATCAAGTCAGTGTCCCATATCGCCTTTAAGTTATAATCGATCAGACAGTTCTTGTCGCTAACCTGCCCGTTCCGAATGACGGGCTTTTTTTTTTTAGTTGGATCAGGGAACTCCGTCGATGTATTCTTTGAGGCGAAACGACGATGCAGTATAATGATCATTTTTTTCACGTTCTTGGGCTCCTGGCGTTGGGTCAACCACCGCGGCAACTTGAGGGGCAGCTGGCGGGAAGCCTCGTGTTAGCCCAGTCATACTCTCGGGTGGATTGTATCCAACCATCTTGGCTTACCATAAGAAGGACCCTTAGCTTTCCGTATTGCATTGGTATTTCCCTTCGCGGGGCCACGCGTCATGGGCTGGCGCGAACGTTGTCATCCATTCGGCGTACTGACTGGAACTGCCCATGTAAGTGTCGATATTCGTGGAGCCAACCCTAAGAAGGTTAGAAAGCCCAACCCATTGACTTGTAGGACTGCCCATCAGAGCAGGCTCGCAATCGATATTTAGACTTCCTTTCGGAGGAGCTTCCAGAGCATGGTTGTTCATAGAGGCAACCAGCACGGCTTTGCCCTTGATTTTAAGCTGGTTGAGATTATATCCTGAAAAGAATAGCTGAAGATAGACTTCTTAATAGACCAATTATAGATTCGATGATCTAGGCGTGACTTACTCATAGCTTAGTAGAATACTAGAGAATAGTTCTTAGTACTAAAACTCATGCTGATGACGGCTTTTCCCTGTCGTTTGTTCTTGAGAATATCGTTCAGAGCATCCGCCAACTACATAATGATGTTTTACTTGACCTTCACGACTTTGAAGGCACTGGAATCAGATGTCTCGAAAATGGGAGCCGCGCGCACCACTGTGCACTTCCAGCAGATTTCGGGATATACTCCCAGGATCTTGGAGGCTATGCCAGTTTCATGGCTGTCATCCGCTGGGCCATCCAATGACGGAAAATTGGTGAGCGTATTGGATGGCTTCAAAGTTTCTATTGTCGCGCCTTTGAATTCCTGTGCGGTACTGAGGTAGTTCGAGACCCTCGACGTCAAGATTGTACGGGAGGTGAAGTATATGTTCAGCCTACATCATGTGTTGTCCAAATGCATGTCTCTTGGTCAACGGGCAGTCAAAGCTCTGATAGACGGTACTAGAGACGTAAAAACGTTCGAGATGTCCTCACTTGAGGCAGCTTCCTTGGTTCCGGACTTTAAGGTGTCTCTTAGGTAACGAACGAGGAACGACCCCGAGAGTCTCAGTCCCATATAGGCTGCAGGGCGGCTTTTTCGGCTAATATCCAAAGGCGATGACCATTTGAACTGGGTACGGTTTAAGAACATCTCTTACGAGGGCGTTGCTACTGCTCTAGAATCTCCAGAGCTTCAAGGCGCAAGCTCGCTTAGTCTTTGCGTCAACAGATTGCAAGGTAACGTCGAAATCCTACTCGAGTCATTAAGTCGACTGAAAAGTCTCGTGAATAAATGCTTTCTATAGGGGCCCGAAAGATGTGAACGGTAGAGAAAGTAAAAATGTCGCTCTAACTTTGCTCGAGTCCGAATATCATCAGCTTACTTCCTCGAGGGTTGCCGCTGTAACGGCCTTATACTCAGCACCCGTTAGAAAGGCTGTCTGGCTTCCTACAAGAGGAGAAGCTCTTCCAGTCGAAGCCTTTCCAGTACCACAAATGTTCGTTATTTCTACCTCGCTGATGGCCTCCTCGCACCTGAACGTCTAGAGTGTTTTATTGTTGTCATACATCCAGTATATTGCAGTGTACTTTAGAAGTTGTTTCATTTTTCACCTCTTTTAAACGCATGGCGAGGGAGTAATTCATGCAGCTTTTTCATCATCGAGGGGCATAAACCTCAGAAGGCACCTCTGTCCTAAAGGACGCGCAGAAATAATTTGATCGTGAGCCCTCATGCTCTCAGGCGTCATGCTACTGTCCGGGACAGTAGTGTAACGTCCATAAATGGCACGAAGAAGCAGTTTCATTTCAGCGAGCGCTAGACTGCAGTGCTTGTTAGCACACATGGTTACGTATATATACCCGGAAAGTATACGTCGGCGGAGGTCTACTTACTGCTTTCCAACGCAACCTCTCCCGCCGTGAGAAAACGCAAACATATGTCTTTTTCTCTCGGCTTCCCCTGAGGGCGACGTCCAGCGATCAGGGTTGAAAAGATCCGGGTTCGGAAACACGGAGTCATTGTGCCGATGAACCGAGTAGGCCTGGCTGCTCACGACACTACCCCCCGGAATGAAGAAACCATCGATACTCTTCCCGCCTGGTGGGACGATACGTGGCAGAGACATAGGAATCGCAGGGAAGCAACGAAGTCCTTCCTGAACCACCGCATCAAGATACGACAGTTTATCAAACGCAATGTCAGGATTATCCCGAATTTCCTTCCCAAGTTTCCTTTGAATCTCAAGGGAGGATGGCTGCGAGAGCTCCCACATAAGGAAGCATAACGAATCGCCGGTGGTATCGATTCCCGCAACCATATGATCCATGCATTCGGCTGCAATGTCGGTAGTATCCAGCGGATTGACGCTGCTGCTGCTTTCCGTCTTGTCTTGCAAGCGATTCAAAAGGGTGAATGCGGCTGGATCGATCTTCGAGGTGGCCCCGAGGACGAAGTTCTGGGCTAGCGGCGTCGTTCGTGGACCAAGAAATAAATCTAGTAACTTGGAGAAGTATCGGTAGAAAACAGGGTAATGATGCTGAATAAGACGATCTAAAACTCAATGAGCTTGGAGAGCTGATCAACACGTCGTAGAACTTACTCCGTAGGCTATCGTCGCTTGTAACCTGCTCCATCATATCTCTATCTGCTTGTTTCTGAAGGCTATTGGTTCCGTAAGGATGGAACAGGTGGTGTGTGATACAATCACAGGCGTAAGAGTGAAGCGGGATCTATATGAATGAAGAATAATGAGCATTTGTCTTCAATATCTCTTAGCTTCTTTCTCTTCGGTCAGGATACTTACGTAGACATCCATGCTTGTTTTTGAGTGACCGCTACACTGAGATACAAACTTTTCCGCTCGCTCCTCGATACCGCTCAAGGCCGTTGGCTTGACCACGTTGCTATTGGCATAGCGGTCGGCGATGATGCGTTTGCGTTTTGCGTGCTAAGATGCAATTAAGCAGCATATCTCAAGGACCAGGATGAGACTACTCACATCGCCTTTTTCCAAAGTTGAAAACATGGTCCTACATGAAGTTAACGACTACGCTGCAATGGCGAAGTGTGCTACTTCGAATCCTCACATACCTGCGTTGAAAAACTCTGAACAAGTTGTAGAAAGTAGACTTATCGTAACCACTACCAAGAGACCCGTAGATTTCCTTGACGGCCTCGTAAGATGTGAAAGATACCTCATTGGGGGCGATTCGGACCACGGGACCATATTTGACGTGAAGAGACTGTATGTAGAGGGTCCTACCGGAGTTGAACTCATGCCATCTCAACACAAACGGCGTCAGTCGAGAATAAAAGGGACCTGGAAGTTTCCATAGCGGCGATGCGAAACAACGAGCTAGGTAGATAGCAACGAGAAGGGCAACTGCGCTTGCCACTAAGAGAGGGCTGAATAACATGGCGATGTGCTCGACGTTGGCCACACACACTAAGATGAGTCGAGCTCGATGTTTGCCGTAATCCAGCCTGCGCGAATTGGGGGGCTATTGAGGGGTAGAAATACGCGTAGTTCCCCGCGGGGTTGAACGCTTCCCAAAAATGGGGCAGATAAGCGTCGTCGGGGGAGAAAACGAATCAAAGAGACCCGATCTTGCAAATGTCCTCAAGGACTGTGTTGAGTCATTTTCTGTTTCCCCGCAAGGGGTTGTCCCCTAATGTTAAGAATCGGCGAGTTCCGAAATGGCGATGTGACTCTCCGTGCCATTGTTAAGTTGACCCGACGATGCGGATCTGCCAAATTGGCGCGTTGCCGCGATCTCGGCACGCCAACACCTGCAGATTTATCTCTCCCGTCCCTCAGTCGGCGAGTTCTAGGCTGGATGTGCTCCAATGTGATGTCGTACCTTACTTGCAATTCTCTAATTTGTATCCAGACTACATTGATGGAAACACAATCTTTTTCACTACCAGCATAACCCAAACAGGGACCTCCCTGCCTAGCTCTGCATCTTCAATGGCGAACGACGTGAGAATGTCGATTAAATGAACTGCGTCCCCGTCAAAGCCACGGCAAACCCATACTGTCTCACCTCAAGAATAGACAACTTCACGGCTATCGCTCAGGGTGAAGCCTCCTTCGGGCCAGTCGCCATATCATGTGGTGACTGGTCCGACTTCGCCCGGCAGCCCTGCTCTTGGGGCTTCCGCTCCGGCCACCGAACACATTCGATCTATTCAGCTTATACCTCATCTTCTCTCTGGTATTCGCAGTGCCATACCGCACACTATGGCTTCTCCCAAATATGACCACGCTCGCAAAATTTACTATGTTCTTGCTGGAAATCCAGGGTAAACGCAGATTCCTCATCGCGACCCTGCGAAATCTCAGCCCTGAAGCCACCAGCGGGCTTAATGACTTAGAGCCAACCTGTCCCCTGCGGCCTTCTACGATATCGACGAAGCCTTACAATCTGAGAATCCCCTTCAGCAATTACTGCAGCGATGAGGAAATCGCGATAACAAGAGCAAGCACGCCCTTGCCGGGGCACTTTTCCGCTCTACCAAGATAGCTTTAGTGGCTCCAGCCATTCCCAGGCTGCTGCTCGTCGGTTTCAAATTCGCACAACCCTTTTTGATCAATCGAATCATCAACTATGTTGACGGCAGTAAGGGTTCGGACCCCAAGTCTGTGGGCTACGGACTTATCGCAGCAAATGCTGCTGTCTATATCGGTACCGCTGTGAGCCTATTCTTGCTCGTGAAGATACAAGGCCTGGGAACATTTACCAGTCATCCCGACACAGCTCTTGAACGGTTTCTATCAACACAACCTTTATCAATTCATCGTCATGGTTCGAGGCTTACTGGCGTCACTCATTACTGTGAAGAATCTCGAAGTTGAGATGTCTGCCATGGACGATGCTTCAGCTGCAGGAGGCCTGTTCTTGTCGTCGACGACGCCCTCAGTGGGCTGGACCACTCAACTGAGAAGCATATTTGGGATCACGTTTTGGGTTTGACGAGTATCGCCCGCTGTACAGGAGCGGCCGTCATTGTCGCAACACACTCGCGTGTGTTGCAAGTCCGCTTGGCCGTTGAGAACTGACTAAATGTGCTTAGTAAACTACCTCAAGAACGCTGACAACATTGTGATTCTTGGAGACGATGGCAACGTCGCCAACCAGGGTCCATTTGAAGCTATACGCGGCAGTGCCGATCTTGAAAGCTGGTTGTTCGACGATGCCAACGCCAAAATTCATGACACTAATACCACTCCTCAAAGAGAGGCCGGAACACAGCAATAAAAGGAAGCCGACCGAGGAGAATGATAAGGACACAGACCTTCTGCGGAAGGCTGGAGATACCGCTCTGTATTGGTACTACTTGAGGTCCATTGGCTGGCTGTACGGCTCGGCAGGAGGAATTTTTCTACTTTGGGATTGTTTCGCGCGAGTATTTCCTCGTAAGCTTTTGAATTCCAAATCTCATACTTTCATTGAATTCTGAGTATGTTTGATGCAGGAGGTATCATGTATGGCTCAAGTCGTGGACGGAGGACGACGCGAAAACATGCGGCGCCGACACTTCCATGTACTTCGGAGTCTACGCGGGCATGTCCACAATTGGACTGGTCATTATTGGAATCAATATCTGGTAGGTTCTCGAAAATGACCGTTGAACCCAAAAGCGCTAACCAAGACTCCAGGATCATGTTTGTAATGAGTGTGCCCAAGTCCTCGCAGAACCTCCATTGGAAGCTGCTGCGGACTGTTATGAGGTGAGCTCAGGCGAAAGGCCGTCGTGTCATAATCGCATGAACGAGGCTAACGACTTGCAGGGTGCCTCTCTCGTTCTTCCTCACCAAAGATACCGGAGACGTAATCAACAGGTAGGTTGCCATCAATGCCAAGCTGCTTGATTCTGAAGTTCCACAGATTCAGCCAAGACTTGTCCCACATCGACCGAGACCTCCCAGTCGCACTGTTCATGACATGTATAGGTAAGACCAAATCCTACCTTCTACAAGCACCCGTTTGTGACTGACGAATCTAGCGTTGCTTGATTGCCTTGCTGGGGTTGTCGTGATCGTTATCGGCGCCAAGTGCCCTGCCGCCGTCATTCCAGTCATCCTAATTTCGCCTTATGCCTTGCAAGCATTTTATCTCAGAACATCGCGGCACGTGAGATTCCTCGATCTCCAGGCCCAAGCACCGCTTCTAAACAAACTCATTGAAACAGTTGATGGAATACCCACCATCCGGGCGTTCTGGTGGCAGGGCGGATTCCGCGACTCCTCCCTTCGCCTGCTAGATCAGTCTCAGAAACCCTATTATCTTCTCTTCTGTAACCAGCGCTGGCTTAAGCTGGTCCTGGACATGTTAGTTGGGGCCATTGCGGTCCTACTCGTATCTCTAGCCATGATGTTACCTGAGTCGACCAGCACCGGTGCCATCGCCATCGCCCTTTATAATCTTCTCAGCTTCAACTGCTCCCTCTCTACTCTCATCACTTCTTGGACTGAGCTAGAAACATCTCTGGGCGCCATATCGAGACTGAGAACTTTTGAGTCAAAGACGCCAATCGAGGTGTCCCCGGATGAAGAAGGAGGGACTGACTTGCCGAGCAGTTGGCCTTCCCAGGGTCGCTTGGAAATCAAGAACATCGCAGCATCTTACACGAGTGAAGGCGCGCCAGTTCTCAAGGGCGTTTCCTTGACTCTTGGAGCGGGCGACAAGGTCGCGATTTGTGGACGTACCGGTAGGAGCAAGTCATATTTGACTCTTATCATATTCAAACTGCTGGACTTAGACTCTGGTTCCATCGTCATTGATGACGTCGACATTTCTCGAGTCCCAAACAACCTGTTGTGTCGCAGTCTCATCGCCAATCCCCAAGAGCCTTTGCTGTTTCCCGGATCGTTGCGCGCGCACAGGTTTCTGCATAGCGACAGCTCCGAGTCCAGCGACGTCCCGTCAGACGAGACTCTAATATCCAAAGTTTCCTTGTGGGAGGCAATCTCCCTCCATGGCGGGCTTGACACCGCGGTTT
This sequence comes from Colletotrichum neosansevieriae, assembly GCA_036785495.1. Classification (NCBI taxonomy): domain Eukaryota; kingdom Fungi; phylum Ascomycota; class Sordariomycetes; order Glomerellales; family Glomerellaceae; genus Colletotrichum; species Colletotrichum neosansevieriae. Next base: position 191,901 of record JAVHLV010000066.1, on the reverse strand, counting down.
TGAATTTGGCTCTGTCGAAATGGCAGAAGCGACTTCTCTGGGGTTGCACATGGTCGTTGCCCTTGAGGATGGGCGAGTTGCGAAGATTGAACCCCCGGAGCTGTGAAAGCTTGACAAACACCTAGTACTATCGCTCTCGCGTGGATGGCCGTTGTGGCTTGACCGCCGAATTTTAATCACGTCAATTTGGTTTAAGCTCACCACCTAGTGGCTTGACTTGTTTGATGTGGTGAACTAGTCTCGTATGGTTACATCTTAGCTCAGCTTGGGCTTCGCCCAAATGAAAGACCATCCAGATTATTTAGGTTAGTTGATGTTTCTAATATTAACATAGTCATGCCATAGACCGAATTATGAGCATGAAAATTACCGACGTCGGGGCGCCTATGCTAGTGGCCACGATTGGAGAACTGCTTCCGCCGAAGTTGCCGCTCTCCCTATAAGTGAACTAATAAGTAAACCTACTTTGGTTAAGATGTCCGCTAACTGAGCCACGCTTTTTGAAACATAAATACCAGTTAGCTTGCGAAGTGGCCACCCTGAGAACCGAGATTGAAGGCGCTTATTCGGGCTGAACAGCAAGTGAGATGCAACACATCGTGCGTTGTTCATTGTTCACCTGAAGCCTCCCTACGGCTAGAGCAAACACAAATTTTGCGGGCCTAGTCCTCGTGCGACCGCGTCACCGTCGCTCTGAAGCCGTGCGGTCCGGAGAGATGCAGAGTGCTGCGGTACAACTGGTTACGTACGAGCGATGCAGGGTTCTCTGACACCTTCCGACAGACGTCTCAGGGTTTGGCAACTGACTTTGACATCTTGACCTCAAGAACCAACGTAACGGGACATACCACATCCCCAGGCGAACGCAAGCGGCCTTAGAAAAATGGTGGAGCTTACAGTTGGGCATATCAGGGCCTTGGGACGTTGGTCTGCAAAAGAATAGGCATAGAACGGTGATATTTTGAAACTGGCATTAAAGGTAAGGCCGACAAACTGGGTGAGGATGGCAATAATTGGTAACTTGATGTGTTCAAAATATCAGTATAAATGAATTTATGAGATGCTCGTTCGTCGCAACATTCTGTTCTGCTATCGCATCATCTCATCCGAACACTATTCATCCCACCGGGAAAATCACAATCCAAATTTCAAATCTTCTCAACGTTGATCGTTTGAACTTCTAAGACAGTCACCAAAACCATGCGCTTCCAATTCGTCTTCGCTCTTGAGGCTTTTCAGGTGAAAGGGCTACGGCGAGGCTTCTGTATCGGTGATGGCTTAATAGCTTACCAAGCTTAGATGGGAAGCTTTAGTTGTAGTTTGTTTTCGGGCGTAAATCTATATCAGGCAGCTTCTCATTTCATTTTAGACCTGCGCCAGCAGACTACCTGAAAACGGAATCCTCGAATAGTAGCTACTAGCGACCGAGTTATAGCCAGACGCCGACACGGCGTTCATCATTGCGAACTCAGTATTCAGATAGGTCACTCTGGGTTTCAGATAGCCAAAGGGTACGCGACCACATAATGAATAGATGAACTGCTACAACATCAAGGTCTATGTCTGCTTTATCCATAGTCTTCCGACTTTTCTAAAAGCCGAATGATACATATGACTTATGTGATCATTAATCTATGTTTCCAAAAGCCTCGTGAACTGATATGAAGTTCGAATCTTGCTAAGATCCTGCCAGCACTGGTGGCTACGAAGGGTGCACGGCTTTTCCAAAACTCCGGCTCATAATCGATATTTCAGCTTTTCAGACTAAGAAAGTCGGCACTTCAAATTCGAGCGTTATTTATTAACGATGTCTCATTTTCGTGTCAAAACAAGGGTCGTGTGGCTTACGATGAGGCGTTTTCGCCTCCCGAGAATGGCAACTTCGTCAGAGACTAGCGCAAGGGGTCTTCTACCGACCAGCTGGACCCAGTCCGTGATGCGCCGGCTTAGTAGGCCGGCTAGCTTCTCTAAGACAGGTTAGAAAACGACTTTGGTTTGATAACCGAGAAAAAGTTGGATGATCGGTAGGTCCTTCTCTGAAGTATCAGTCTTCAAAAGAATAAATATCCAGCTAACTTCCCGAGGACGATGGCTGTTCTTGTGCCAATAATCTCATCTTTAGTCTACATCTAAGACTTCACATCTCAGCCCCACACTCATCTCAAAATGGCTTACTCTCTCTTCAACCTCCAGACTGTCTCAATCCTCCTGCAGCTTTCGACATTCGTTAGCGCTTTCCCTAGCCCTGCTGCCCTTGACAAGAAGGTCCTCGCAGGCAGGCCAGTCACTGCCACCTCTTACACTCCCTTGGCATGCTACACCGACTTGAACAATGGTCAACGCACTCTCGGGGCTGCCTCTACAGCTAGCGATGCCATGACCATTGACATGTGCAGCGCCTTTTGTTCCAAGTACAAATACTTCGGAGTCGAGTTCGGCCGAGAGTGCTGGTGCGGAGACAGCCTGCAGGCGGACCAGACCACTGCCGCCGCCGAGACTGAGTGCAACTCGCCATGCGGCGGCAAAGCCCAGGAGATTTGCGGCGCTGCATCCCGCATCAACATCTATACCAACAACGGATACACTGCAGGAACGCATGCAACTCTCGCTGACACTCCATACATCGGCTGCTTCGCAGAGGGCAACCCTCGCGTGCTCCCGAACAACCATCTCGACTCTGATACCATGACTGCAGCTGCGTGCGCAGCCAATTGTGCTGGCTTCAGATACTTTGGTACTCAGTGGTCCAGAGAATGCTGGTGCGGCAACACGCTTCCAGCAATCGGTGCCGCGGACGAGGATTGTTCTATGCGTTGCACTGGTTCAGAAGCCGAAACTTGTGGTGGCAACTTGCGACTCAGTATCTACGGCCCCAATACGAACGTCCCGGCAAACACCGGCACTAACACCAATGGACCAGCCGCACCTCCGGCTGCCGTTTCCAACTTCGCCTACCAGGGTTGCTATACTGACAACATCCCGCAGCGCGTGTTGTCGGGTCCGGCGAAATTTGACGATGCCATGACACTCGAGATGTGTGCTGCTTTCTGCAGCTCTTCTAACTTTGGCGTGTTCGGCGTGGAGTTTGGTGGTGAGTGCTACTGTGGCAATTCCCTGGATACGGCGAGCGCCAAGAAGGACGACAGCGAATGCACAATGAAGTGCAAGGGCAGCAACACGGAGCCCTGTGGTGACGCAAACCGGCTCAACATCTACGCTCTCCCTACTGGCACTCTGCCGGTCACGTCGAACCCAACTGGCGCCGTCAACGGCTTCTGGTACTCATCGTGCTGGAAAGACAACATTCAAGGACGTTCTCTTTCTGACAATGTCCTCTTCGCTGATGACATGACAGTCGAGAAGTGTTCATCTTTCTGCCAGGGCTACACATATCTCGGACTTGAGTTCGGCAAGGAGTGCTATTGTGGTAACACTTTGACCGGCACTCTTGCCCCCGAATCCGACTGTAGCCAACACTGTGCAGGCGACAACAAGGAATTCTGTGGAAATGGAAACCGTCTTAGTCTCTTCAGCACTCAACAGCCTTCCAAGGCCCAGTAGTCCCGATAGACAAGGCTTACAGGGGAGCATTGGAGTTTGAAGAATGCGTTCTGGATGCCACATGTAGATGGACGAGCTAGTGTAAGGTAGAGACAGAGACGACAGAGCTTGCGGGTATTAAGCAAACACAATACTTGCATTTGATATGAGCACTTAATTCAACACAACCAATCCATAAAGATTGTGCAAACAGAGCAGTCGTGTCCTCTTCAGACCAGTGAATCTTCCTGCAGAAAGATCGTCAACAGAATTAGGCCTCTTAGGGACCCTGGATTCGTTTTCGACTGCTTCCCCGCCACGAGCATCCTAGCCAGACATGCAGCTAAAGACGTCCACCCTAGCTTTTCCAGCTTATGTCGGTGTTGTTAGTATATGAAGTAATACTGCAACTAGCCGTGAGGTGAGGGATCTGCCATGCATGCTGAAATTAGCAGCGTACCATCGGCCTCTTTGCCTGTCTTACCTCGAATTATCTCGACCATTGGGAGACCGCCCCGACATTGAATTTTTCTCCCTAGGGCCCACTGCTGAGGATAATGTCTCCCGAGCTTTCGCGGAACGTGGCGAGTATGAGGATAAGGTCGGAAGCTCTTGCAAAAAGTGAGCTGTGTGCTCACCCGTCCTTCGTGAAACCCACTCCATTCGCTTTTTGCATCTCCATCTTTACTTTGGCGGGCGACTGGGGAAAATTGAATTCCTCCGCTCAATCTTCCCGGACCACTGGTCCATTCTGCAAAAATCCTCCCGTCGGGGTCAAGTCGAAACTATGAGGCTTAATGTGACTGATGCGGCACTTGGTGCCGTAGCCATGTCCGCCGCGGTCGCCCAGGCTCAAAATCGCGACCAGCATTCAACAGCTTGTGTGGGTCGAATTTTCCTCTTATGCTCCGCTAAAGCAGACATGAGCGCGCGGTTCTTCGCTTCGCCTCATGAGATCGCTTTATGAAAAGTCTATCTTAATGCTGACGACGCTGGACAGTGCTTGAGATTGAGCGAGGCGCCGAGCTTGGGAGAAAAGGTTTACTTTCCTGACTCGGTCGACTACACGGACCGTATGGACTCATACTGGTCGGTGAGTGCTGCCCTGAACCCGTGGTGTGTCGTTCAGCCTTCGAACGCCGAGGATGTCTCGACCATTGTCAAGACACTCACCGCAAATGATTGCACTTTCGGTGTTCGGGGTGGTGGCCATGGCTCCTTCGCAGGATCCAACAGCGTTGAGGATGGTGTTACCATCGACTTTGGTGAGCTGCCTTGCAACACGACTAGGTTTGAGTCCTCACTTCTAAAACAAACTTCCTCTTAGGTAACATGAATGGCACGACTTATGACTCCAACACCAAACTTGCCTCCATCCAGCCTGGTGGTCATTGGCAAACCGTTTATGACACCCTCGCTCCCCATGGTGTTGTGGTTACCGGCGGTCGAGCTGGTACCGTCGGCACTGGTGGTTTCATTTCGGGCGGTGGTAACTCCTTCCACTCAGCTTCTCATGGCTTTGCTTGCGATCAAGTCGCGAATTTTGAGGTCGTCATCGCTGACGGCTCGATCATCAACGCAAATGCCTCCTCCAACTCTGATTTGTGGCAGGCTCTGAAAGGCAGTGGCGCCAATCTTGGAATAGTCACCCGCTTCGACATGTACGCCATCGAATTTCCCGATCCCAAGAATCCCGTCGTTTGGGGAGGGAACATCTTCTACGACTTGACCGGCGGGCCCAAAGTTGTCGACGCTCTGGTAGACTTCACCGAGAACGTTCACAAAGATGAAAACAGCTCTTCCATCCTGTACTGGGCTTATCTCCCGGACCTGGGCGGAATGATTCTGAACGCTGCCGTCGAGAATACGTTGGGCAAGGTTGCACCCCCGGCATTTGATGGATACTATGCTGCGGGTAACATTACTTCAGACACCACAAAGGTCGATCTCATGTCGACCGTCATCAACGAGCTAGGTTTAAGCCAACCCGCCGGCTTCCGTAACGCTTGGTTCACCTTGGCTTTCGATAATGATGCCCGGGTAGTGAACTACGCTGGGGAGAAGTTCTATACTCTCAACGACGACTTGAAGGAATCTGTTGGTCTTGAGTCCGGATTCTTCACTCTCTGCATGTTTCAACCCATCACCAAGTCCATCGTCGAGAAAGGGGTTAACAACGGTGGTAACATCATGGGTCTGGACGAATACATTAAGAGGGGCAACGGCATCATGTTCCTGCTCACGTTGGCTCTCAAAGGAGCCGACAAAGAGGCCATAGCCTTTTCACTTGTGGAGGCTTACATCGAGGACGTAGACAACTACGCCAAATCTCTAGATGTGGCCTGGGACTGGAAATACCTCAACTATGCCCATAAGGTGCAGGATGTTATTTCAACTTTTGGCGAAACCGCCATTGGGAAGCTCAAAGCTGCTTCCGCAAAGTACGACCCCACTGGTGTTTTCCAGAATCTCCGTCGCTCGGGGTTCAAAATCCCTGTCTGACGTAGTTGCGGCGGACGAGAACCAGAGAGCCCCATGAAAATAGAACATAAAACGAGTTTTCCTCGTGGATGGATGAAGTCAATGCAGAAATATTCGCAATCATTGTTTGTTAACGCTACACAAATAGTACTTCTGTAATAACAGGAATCACTGCAGTTTATAGAAGATACTGTAGTATTATGAGACGAAACTTAAGCGACACGTGCCCAACTATAGATCGCCGCTTTTGAGGCCTCTTCGCTCCCTGGCTCAGCTTTGGCTTAGCTATTTATTAGCTCCCCTTAGCTTAGATTCCCCCTTTTAGCTGAGCTGAGCTCACTAGCTGCTCCTGATCCTATTTCTAGGCGCTTAACCTCTAGGTCTCGCTACCTTCTTTAACTACTACAAGCGTTATAGCATCCCAACTAAACTCAGCTTCAGATCCCCTTTTAGGAATAGGATCCTAGCTCTCGATCCTTCAAAAAAGTCCTAGAACTTAACTATAGTTAAATCCTTCTATGCCTAGAAGCAGTGTATTCTAATATAAAGCTCCTTGCTCCTAAGAGTTAACTGTATTATAGGGGTAAGCAATCTATATAGACCTATATGACACCTGTTTCCCTATTCGCATCTAGACCTCTGCGTGGTATTTAGACTTAACTTTACTTATTGATTTATACTTAAGCCTCGCTATAGTATTTATACTTAAAAATCCTAACTAAATACTTTAACGCAATTTATCTGCTTTAACTCTTTGTTCTTGCCCTCTAATAAACTTAGCTTTATTTAATAGGAAAGGCTAAGAGTGTGGCTAATGCTCTATGCTTAGGCTCTAAAAGGAGCGCAGTAACAGAGAGTAATATTATAAATAGCAAATTAGGCTATAAGATACTTTAGCTTATAGTAGAGCAAAATTATAGTAGGATAATAGAATTCTTTAAGTGAGTATATTTATATTATTTCTATATTAATATACTAAGCTAACTTAAGTCTATAGATACTAAAGAATAGAAAGCAATACTTCCATATATAACTTAGAGTTTCTAAAAGACTTTATAAAGAAGGTAGCTTATAGTATTAATAAAGAAGATACTAAGGACTGAGAATTTAATATCCTAAGATAGGAGACTATATAGAAGTACTAGAACGCATTTATAGTAGCTTAGCAGTATGCTTGCTTTTTAGAATCTATATTATATAGTCTAGCTTAGTCTATAATAGAGATAAGTATCTTAATATTAGCGTTCTATAGAATATTAAAAAATATTAACTTAGTTACTAGTTTATTAAGGGATCTCTAGTAAAAGAAATAAGTATACTAAAGTATAAAAAGCATTAAAGGCTTGCTATAAAAATATTATACTTAACTATGCTAGATAGCTCTAAGTAGTAGATTAGATTAAGTATTAATACTTAGTAATACTTATTAATAACTAGAGTCTTTTATTAAGTAATACCTACTCCTCTTTCTAGATTAAGGAGTATATAAAGTCTACTTACTACTAGAGTATTAATTAGGGCCTCTACTTTAAAGTATTAATATTACTATTAGTTTAGTAACTTAAATAAACCTTAACTAGTCCCTAAGGATCTTATATTTATAGTATTTATTAATAAAGAAAGAGCGGCAGAGTTTACTATTTAGCTAACTTTAAAAAAAGCACTAGTAGTTTTAATATCCTCACTTAACTAACTTCTAAAGAATAGCATCTTAAGAAAATAGTCTTCCTATTATATTACTTATATCTTATCTTTTAGTAATATAATTATTAAAAGCTTGTTAATAGTTATATAGTTTCTAAAATCTTTATATATAAGAAGTCTACCTAGAAATAGAAGCATGAAATTAAAGTAGAGGATTCTATGCATAATATCTTTATATAAAGCGTGTTATAGTCTAAAGTAAAAGCAAATAGAGAGAAGATTTTAAGAGCTAAGTAATAATTCCTACATTTTATTAAGTATACTAATTAAATTTTTAGTGTCTTAAGTTAGCTAAATAGCAAACTACTTATTAGTTATTAATAAATTAACTTAAGACTTTACTTTATTCTATATTATTAATATTAACTATAAACTATATATCTCTTTTTTTAAAGCTTTAATTTAAAGCAATAAAACTTAAAGCTTTAGTAAGTACTAACTTTAAAATATCTATAGCTATTTTATATTTCTCTTTTTAATAATAATAAATATCTTTTTTAAGTAAATTAATAAATAGCCTTGTAATAATTAAGTAGTTCTTTATTAAAGATTTATAAAATCTTATAATTTTTAAAAGTTAGAGAATGAAGGGATGGATTATAATGAGAGTCACGAGGAGCAGGAGGGCGAATATAAATCTGCTGAATTTGTTGACGACTCGATCTCCAATTGATCAACATGGAAGTATAGGGACGTTGTGTGTGGTGCTGTTTTCACTGTCTCTACTGTATCTTCACTCGGATTTCTAGTTCTTAGCTAATGATCGAGGTGTTACTTTGGATTTTCAGTCTTAGTTTCAACTATAAACAGATTGCAGCTTCGTTGCCCTCGCTCACATACAGAGCAACAGTGCTTCTCGAACCACACCAGTCTCAGCTATTGACCATACTTGGATCCCAGACCCGGTCCACTAGCCAGTGAGCCGCGTATCTATTTGGTGAAATCACGCTTGGTAAGTATTGATACCAGTCGTCATCGTGACGTGGCGTCATGTTGTTCGTCGCTTTGATACATTCCCAATACTCGGGATAGTAACCACTTGCTTCCCAGTCGATTATACACACAACCTCCCAAGCTTCGCCATTGACCTTTTCAACCATTATGTTTGCAGGGCGAACATCCCCGTGTGTAAATACGATCTTTGACGTTGATTTCGGCATCATATTGCGCAAGAAGCCAACATATGAACCCGAAGCAGTTTTAGATCCAGAAAAAATAAAATCTTGAAACCCGTTCTCGTCCATGATTGGATCGGCGTTCATACGTATGCCTCGTCGCAGGTCCTTGCAGCCTTCTCCTCCAATACCACCCAAGGGGGTGTTGGCGGGGCAAGGAAGTGACCTCAGTTGAAGAAAGAGAGATTCAAGTTGGTCAGAGATGGCTTGCTTTTCGCTGTGGTTTAACTGGGGCCAAACCTTCCCTAGGTCACGTCCCGGGACGAACGTTGTGAAAAGGAGATAGGAACTGCCTAAGCGGACTAGGCCATGCGGCCTCGGTGCGGGAAAGTTGGGCAAATGTTCTCGTAGATATACGAGGGATCGTTGTTCTGTTGTGGCGGCTGCTTTGTTCGTGACTTTGACGGCTATGTTTTCATCAAGTTTGAAGACCATGACGGAAGCGGCCGCGCCCTCGTAGAGAAGCTCGCCATTCTCCAGCAGATTCGCGAGGGTTTCGGAGAGACTCAGCCCAGATTGAAGAAGGACCTCAACTTCGGTCGAGAGTTCGGCAATGATCGTAGCTTGGTCCTTCAAGTTCAATCTGGAGCGGATGGCATGGTGTTTCTGGACTGAGGTATCATCGTTTTGAGGTTGAGCTAGATACAGTTGACATTAGCTTGCGAACTCATGGCCAAATGTAGAAATTTGAAGACAGTGTATTACGGGGATTTTTGAGCATTCTTAGCTTGTTCAAGTACGTGGGCTTGAAACAGGATTGCAAATCGACCTCGGGATTCCTATCTAGGATGGTCTGGAGCTGCTTCAGCATCGTGCGGTTCCATTGGGCTGCCGGTGTTCGAGACATGGCTTTACGAACACGGCTCTTTGCTGACGGATTAGTTGCTCCCGTAGATTTTCTGTGGTCCATTTGTAAGGCTGTTCGAGTTTCTTCTGGGGTCATGAGACGTAATGTTGAAGAAGGAATGAGTATGTAGTGCGAACAGTTATCAGGGTCCGCGAAAATAGCTGTAGTATCTACATACTTACATACCCCGATAACGGATTATGCTTCCTAGCGAATTCGGCCCCGTCGCGTTAGTCCCACACCAGGACTGGCACCTCTTGACTATTAGCATTTAAAGACTCTCAGACCCGTAAATAAGCGAGATGAAAGATTGAGACGAGTCAAGATTGACTGCTGTGCCGGGCGAAGAGAATGCAGGGGGGCTTTGCACTGGCAAGGAAAGGCGCGTAGTTCGCGTGACGCGTCGGAGTAGGACGCGTCGCGACTCTGCGGCTCGGACTCCCTTATTGCTGTGATACCATTGTCGGCTGCAATATCAGCTGAGATGCTGGGGATATTTAGACTGGCCGGCCTACCCACTTAGTAGTTGCTTATATAAAGTCGGGTATAGTCGGCACACGAGGTGGTGTAGTTAGACTAGAAGTCAGAATGATGCGTGAGCAAGGGAGGTCTCTCCCTCCACAATCTTCGTAATCCCCCAATTTTTCACTGCCGACTCGGCCTGGGCCGTTGACGTCAACCCGCCGGCGTGAAGTGGGGGTTTGAGGGGCAAAGACTCTCTTGGGACAAAACACAGAGGGGTCAAAGGCACGCACCCCAAAAGTTAACAATACTGGTTCTCCAACCACGCGAGACCGCAGCGTGGCCGCCATGGCGCCCTGCCGACGGCCTTCGGCGGTGTCTCTTCTCCAACATGGCATTGCGAACTGGGTTCACTCCCCGGCTGACGTGAGCTATTTCTTCACCAAGCCGGCTAAGGTAGCTTTGGCTTGGAAGCCTCCCATATCGAGCCTTGGTCAGCTATCGGTCAGGAGTTGACCCCTCACTTTGCCCCCGCCGCTTTTAAATCCGTAAATCCCCGCCCCCGCCTTCAAGACTGGAGCGGACACATCTCGGTTCATCGCGGCCTTTAGAATCTTCGTCCTGAGCAAACTTCAAAGAGAGAAGAGACGACATATATCCATCGCTCGAGGTCTTGTTACGAAACCATCACAATGTCTTCCAAGCTTCACCAGGCGCCGCCCTTCAGGGCCGAGCACATGGGATCCCTCCTCCGCCCCCAGAAGCTTCTCGATGTCCGCGAGGGCAAGATCCGCGACCAGGGCATGTCCGAGGAGGAAGCTGGCCTTCCCGCCGTCGAGAAGGAGTCGGTTGCTGAGGTGGTGAAGTTGCAGCGCGACGTGGGCATCAAGGGAGTCACCTCGGGAGAGTACAACCGCACCCGCTTCTGGGGTCTCATGTGGGATGAGTTCGAGGGCACGGTCCGCCTCCAGGACGCCGACGCGAGCATGTTCCGTCTATACCACCCCGACGTCGTGAGCCTCATCGAAAAAGACCGCAAGGTCATGCCCGGTGACTCCGTCATCGCGGCCAGCAAGCTGTCACACTCTGCCGAGAAATCAAAGTCAAACCTCCACGAGCTCCGCCTGGTTCAGGCTGCGCTGCCCAAGGAAGAATGGGGCAACATCAAGCTCACCATGATCACGCCTGCATGGTTTCACATGCGCTACAAGCAGGGCAAGGCATACACCAAGGAGGCCTATGCAAACGATGCCGAGTACTTCAAGGACGTTGCCAAGGTTTACCAGGACGAGCTTGCTGAGCTCTACAAGGCTGGTCTGAGAAATGTCCAGTTCGATGATCCCGGCATGGCTTGTGAGTGAAATCCAAAGTAGAGAAGACGTCGAACAAACTACTGACCTCTCCACAGACTTCTGTTCGCAAAAGTTCCGCCAAGGTTGGGAGGAAGACAAGGATAACGACGGCACGGTTGAGGATCTCCTTGACGCCTACATCAACCTCTACAATGAAAGTATCAGCAAGCTGCCCGAAGACATGCACACGGGCATTCACCTATGGTGAGAAGTCTTCCAGTTCAAGTCCGATGTCCTATGACTGACGTTATTCTGAAGCCGTGGTAACTTTATTGGCGGCCGCCACTTTGCCGAAGGCGCTTACGATGTCATCGCCAAGAAGCTCTTCCAGAACCTCAATGTAAACACCTTCTACCTCGAATATGACACGGAGCGTGCGGGTGGCTTCGAGCCGCTGCAGTTCCTTCCGAAGAACAAGAACGTTGTTGTCGGCATTATCAGCACCAAGGTGCCTACTCTCGAGAACAAGGACGAAATGAAGGCCCGTGTACACAAGGCGGCTGAGTTCGTGGCCAAGGGCAGCGGCGAGACCAAGGAGGAGGCTTTGAAGCGTATCTGCGTATCCCCTCAGTGTGGTTTCAGTACCCACGAGAGCGGTTACCCGTTGAGTGTCGAGGATGAGAAGAAGAAGTTGGCGCTTGTGAGGCAGATTGCTGATGAGATCTGGGGCCAACCTTAAAGGGCCATGGGCGTGTGCTGAGGGGCGGCGTTGACGAGTTGGTGTGGCGTGGTCATAACATTCAACATGGATGGGTCGGTGTTTGTTACTGCAAGCGTGTCAAAAAGTGCTAAATAGCCTCATTTCATTTTCATGGAATTGGAAAGCCTCAACGCAAGCTGAAGCTATCACGACGGAGAGGCATCGGCTCTGCAATCAAATTAACAGCTCTCGTACGTGCGGGAGTTAGGCACCATTGCGGTGCTTAACCGTTGGCTACCTGTGAAAACTGCGCTTTCACTGGCTGCGTACTGCTAGCAATCCATCACTGGAGTCTGGAAGATTCAATACGAGAGTACACTCGCCAGCCGAGTCAAGCGGAGGAACTGTTAAGACTTCCGTCCCTGTCGAGGTGATCCACGGTAAACTCAACAGCACTTTCAGAATGATAGTGGATGTCGCTTGTCGTCTGACGGGTTGACCGCAGTTCTTCTCGCCCCTCGGACATGGACAGATATGATCCCATTTTAAAGGCTTATTAAACTTCTTGCGTATTTGGGTTTTTGTCAGTGTCACAAAGACGTTTTTGGGTCGAGCATTTGGAAAGTTTCGTCGGCTTGAAAGGCTGGGTTCAGAGCTGCCAGGGGGCTAACATGCAGCAACCAACAGCTGGCCTGGAAATCTCCCACAGTTCGCGTCTACCTAATCTCCCACACGAGCCAATAGACCTTGCAACTCATCCGATCCCCGTTGACTAAGAAAACACTGATTAGGTGGCTTTTCAGGTTTCCAGCAGAGAAGATAGGATCCAGTCGGCATCGAGTCACAAATTCTATCCTGCGTACATATCATAGCTACACTGAGTAATGAACATGTTGAGCTTGCTATCGTGTTTCAACCTTAAAGCTCAAGTGCTGGGGTTCAATCTTCCGTGAGATCAATCACAGGTCCCTTCAGAGCAACAGCGCCTGCACAGTCTCCAACCTCAGCAACTGCGGCTTCGTCCTTCCTTATTTGAAACCACTCTCCCGTGACCGGGTTGTGCTCCAAGAGGTATGACTGCCGCAAAAGTTTGTCGCCGTTGTACTCATAGAATATGTCTAGACTCGGCTCGCAGTAGTGGCCCATGAATTCGAGTTCCAGCTTAAGCGGCATTCCAATCTCAAGCTCGCCACGGAAACTGATAGTCAAGGGTTCGGAATTCACCACGCGCCTATTACGTTTGAGGCCCCGGAGAAATGTCGCTGGTGTGTCATCTACATCAACACCACGAACAGTGATTTGATGCCTCCCATCTCTTATTGTTTCGAATTCGATGACGAGCCGCCGACTGAGAATGAAACCTGTGATCGGGTTATCCAGCTCCTTCATACCATGAGATTATCCGTAGTTGACCACACTCGTGAGTCAGAGAGTTCATCGATAGGTGTGCTTTAGAGGTTGCGGATGACCAGCTGACCCACAGCACTAGAACGGTTTGGCCTTTTTCGTCTGAAAATCTCAGGAATTTCGTTTGCGGGCGAGACGGTAAGGGACGAGCCTAAAGCCAGACAAAGATGGGCTTTTATTGCGTTGTCTCGGGCCTTCGTCAGTGGTTCGTCCCAGAGCGGTTCACCGAAGTTGATGATGCTATCAAGCAGAGATCCTCCGCAAAGTACACACTTTCGGCCTGTGCGATGGTCGCGGACCGGACTTTTCGTATGTTACCACTCTGTCGTCCAGGTGCGGCCGAATCCCGCCCTAAGCGCGTGAGCGGGGGAGCAGGGTGAGTGAGCTAGGCACCTTTACAAGAGGGTAATTAGTTGTGGACTGTAAGTATGTGATTTTTAAACGCACAGAAAGCCGCCAGCATTATTAACGCTTTGGCCCGGCCTTGCGGCCTCTCCATCTGGGCGATTCGCGCCGAGCAACTTTCCATAGAGGTGACTAAATCGTAACCTCAGTAGGGCCATATTCAAATAACAGTATAGTAAAAGGCCCAGTAAGTATTATTTACATACTAGTTAAGCGTAGAAGAATCTCATTTCATAACAGGTCGGGGCCAGCTCCTCAGGTTTCTGCCTCGAGGTTGCTGGGGAGGTAGAAGGAGCCGTCGACTCCCGTCTCGCCAGCCATTATGTACACGGGCATTTTAGACACCGACGCAAGCGCTAGGTGGTGCAAGCGCCGGCCTACAGCCGGTTTGGAGGCTCCCTGGAATCCTTGTAAACCAACTCCAATATTACTCTCCATTCAGTATTCAGTGAACGACCAAGCACATTCATGCGGCCAATTTTCTCGACCTTTGCCGCCAGGAGTACATTCGGAACCAACATCGCCAACAGCTATTCTAAACGAGAGCTATGGATTTTGAAGCAGTTGCAAACGAATACAAATGCTACTTGGGAAGTTCTTGTCACCACTCTTGACTTCTTCCAAATGCCACAACCATCCTTTTAAAAGTAATATCGTTCCAGATCGTAGTCAGATTACTGCTGCAGGCAAGTACTTACTCTATTTGGTGCACACAACAATGACCACCACTTTCTGACCTCGACTTTTCGGGCGCTCTTTTAGTCAGCTAGGCATACTCTTAAAGACATCCAGCAACATGAGCATTGTGGGGACTGGCTTGCTCCGCAAGCACTACGAGGAGGCGCTCGAGGATATCGAGTACAAGTCGTCAGCCTTTTGGCAGGCCGTTCTGCAACGTGCCTTTTACGAATCCGACATCTACTCCGTAACCGCTAAGTCCTCGCCTGATGGGTCCCTCGGGCGGGCAGATATAGTGGTGAAGCGTTACGACGAGAATAACCACACCTCGTCTGCTTTGCTCTGGGTTGAATGCAAGCGTCCGAGCGGCAGCGTGCAGGATGTCGAGGACCAGGCGGTCGACGTAGCCAAGCGTTGTATCCAAAAGGACAATCTGATGTGCATCTGGGCTATGACGACAGTCGGCGTCTCATTTCGCATGTGGTTCATCGACGCGCGCGTCCTCCAGCTGGAGCCCATACATGGGCCCACCATCCACACCGACATAAGACAGTACATTGACGCCGACTCGCCTGCTGCTAGCGTTTTTCCCGATGCAATCCAGCGCATCAAAAAAGGGTTCCCACTTCGCCTGGCTCCCATCGTTCCCAGCCAGTCCTTAGACCTGTTGGCCATGGATTACGCCGGACGAGGCGTCTCCGAGGACGGCGTGGCACAGAAGATCATGCCAGGCCGGGGCAAGAGCCATCGCAATGTGACCGAGGCTGGTCCATCCGATGCCGGCGGCGATGGGCATCGAGACCAGTGGGCCGAGGTCAGGATCAAGAAAATCCCCCACCCGTTCTCTCCCGACGAGTACGTGTTCCACGATGTCGATGGGAACGAGAGGTCTACCAAGAAGGATGATTGGGAGGCCGGCATGTACCAGGTAGAGAAGGTCTGGTTCTTCTGCGGTAAAAAGACGACGTATATGACCCGTAACAAATTTGATTAGCTCGCAGGTTCTGTCGTTGTAGTCTTGGTCACTTAAACGAGACCCAACCGTTGCGCATCTCTTACCTGAGGCGATCTTGGTCAAAGAAAGGCTGCGGCACTAGTTTAGCCGGGTATCGTTGTGGAATAAAACACTGTGCCGAGACGAGAACCACCATTCTAAGGTGCCGGCCTTCATGACATGAAGCCAGCGACCTTTTGTTCGATTTGCTGGTGCCTGACACGTGACGGCTGCTATGTACCCCCAGCGTTCCTTGGTCCTTTTGCCACAAATGTATAGCTTGTCCGTCTCGCCGACCAGAATACGCTCTGCAACCCAGTCCAGGCGAAACTGGCCGACGCATTCGCGGTGGCCGTCGGAATAGAAAAGAAGGATTCCTATTAGCGGCCGATGCGGGGCGGTCCTTTTGATGCATGGATGGACCTCAGTCAAGTGGCGCATGGAGCACGACGAGTATAGCCAAACTTCGTTGCTTTGTGTGTATGGACAGTCCGAGATGGATACCGGAGGAATAGGAAGGCTGTCTTGGCTGACGGTAGCGGGACCAGGGCCGGTCTGCTCGAAAGCGACTAATTCAACATCAAATCTGTCGGCCAACGAGTCCAGATGATTGAAATACAGGCGGCATGGGCCACGTGGTAGTGTAGTGACGCGCCGACAGTTGACGTTCTCGTGCCCGTAAAGTCCAAACACGACGGTTCGGCCTTGGTTCGTAGAAAACTGGGATAAATATATTAGTCTAGGCTGAGGGGGGAAAGAGATTCCTCTTACTGTTATTCCGACAACATCAGTAGTGACTTTTAAACAACCAGCCCGCCTACAGATTTCGGTGAGATACTCGCCTTCGTTAATGGGCATATACATCCAAAAACAAATCATAGTGCTAACGTCTTCGTATAAGCTCGCGTCTACTTGTTCATCTTGCTTGTGAGAAAGGATGGCCAGGACCCTAGCCCCATCGGTCGCCACAGAGTGTCCGACGATATTGGCGGCATTGCAGTCGAAATAGCGCATTAAGAGCCTATTTGGGTGCTCTCGCGGTCTTTCTAGCGTCAAGAGGTCGACGACAGCGGGAGGGGAGGGAACTGGGGCTTGCCAGCCGATGAGGGCGAGGGGTTCCATCTGCGCGCTCTCGACGGTTCGCATTTTAAGACCCTGGACTTGTGTTAGCTTGGAAATAGCGCACATGGATTGCTCACGTACATCGCCCCTAATGGTGACGGTAGAGAGGTCAGCCTTGTGAGAAATGTGTCTCCACCAGACACCCAACACGCTCGGGCGATTGCGACACCATTCATCACGGCGCTTGGGCGAGATGAAGATGACGTGACGAATGCCGAGATGATCTTCCGCCACAAACATGTCCTTGCTTTCCTCCCGTGTGGTTCGAGCTGGGAGCACAAGGCACGTTCCCTTGCCGCGGCTTGCTCCGGCCGTATTTTGCAGACTCTTGACATAATATCGACCGTCGATCTTGGCGTATGATGCGTACACAGACTTCGTCAGGTCAAGAACAGAATCGTCGACATTCTCACTCCCCTGAACCTGTTCCTGCAATGTGAGGGTGGCACAATCTTGCACCAAAAGCCCTGCAACCATCAGCCACAGCTCGTGGGGAAGTTTCCGGGGCCAGGCGACCGCCCATTGAAAGTTGCGGGCCAGAGCCTTCCGAATGTGGTCGGCCCGTCGTCGCTCCTCGCTGACCGGCGGCGTGAAGGCGTAATGAGTGGCGGCGAGGAATGCTGGTGTCACTGAGTAGAACCGGGTTTCATAGCAGTGGCCGTGGAAGCACACCGTTGGCTTGGTGCGGAACATGCACCGGCTCTGGAGACACATGTGGAATTTGATATCAAGCTCATCGTCGTGGAAGGTCGTGTATCGTCGAAATGGGAACTTGCAGGAAACGCCGTCGTCATCGGCTGCTGGGCAGACATATGGGCATCAGTAGGAGTCGTGAGCAAAGCAACTGGCCACGTACCTGCGAAAATCAGCTGGCCATCGACCAATGCGAACTGACACAGCCTGCAGCGGGCCTGCGTGATACAGTAGTAGGGCGTCGGGCATGTCTCGTTGTTTGCCATGGCCACTTTATGCAGTCCGATCGGTGAGTGTAAGATTCGACGAAGTCAAGGTCTTGAAGCGCGACGGGAATGCACGGGCGCGACCAGACGCAACGGAAGTAGGTTAGAAGAGCTGGACCCGACCTACATCAGCCAGGTCAGCACGGGATTACCTAATATCAAGTCATTGACCAGAACCCAATTTAGCTGCATCCTTGCGGCGAAACCTACGAAACGACCCAGTCAGCAGCAGTTCCTCGGCTAGACATCACTGAATACGCACCATTTTGCCCATTCCACAGGCTTCTACAGGGATCGCTCCATTTACACCCGCCAAAAGGGCTTTAGGAACAGGACACCTCAGGTAACTCCAGCTCTTTCCAGGCGGCTGCAGTGGGTGTCGTGCATTGTGCATGCTGACAGCCGATAGCTATTCTGACATCCCTGTTAGCCTGGATCCTAGGAGCAAGGTCCTAAATCCTGGAAATAGTTGGCTAACCATCGACTTGAGTCCTCTCCTGGGTCCTGAATCCTGGGATTGGCCTAGGTTCTAGGGTTTAGAATCTTTAGGCATATAACCTTTCTTATGATTCGCGAAAATGGTGGCTACTAGACTACTTCCCAGGAGTTTGCTATTCCTGAAAACTGGAAGCCAACCCTCCTTCAACCCCAGGAACAGTAAACCAGCCCCTAGCCCAGAGCCTGTTTCCGAGGAATAAGATTAGTAGACACTATTCTTCTATATAACTGGAAATAATAGCTTAACCTACACTTAATAAGGTTTGCTGGCTTTATTTGCTTATTACTTATGCTTTTCCTTCTCACTCTACTTGGTATAACTAATAAGCTGGGTTAAAAAAGACATAAAAAGGTGAGCAGTTGGGTGAGTCGATTACACTTAAACAACAGAGTGTCATGCCACTGCTCGGAAATCTGACGTGGACAGTGAGTCGCATGCCTTAGTTAAAGACTTGAGTTCGGAGCTTACCTCGAATGTACTCCTTGTTACAGTCTGGGGTATTCCCTGTTTCTGTTGCCGTGCAGCTCAGAAATCCGGTCCTGATTCATAATTCAGAAAAGATGTTTAAAGGACGCTATGACTACAGCTAGTTTGCTCTCTTACCGGCAGAATACCGCTTCTCCGATGAAGTCTATTATAATTCTCACTCACGATGTATTTCAACAAGCCGCGATTTTGCAGCTCTACTAACGCTACATCGGTCGGTGATGGAATCGCCTGTAACGTGTTTGTTCCTTTTGAGACTCGCTGCCTTCCTTGTGCCCTGAGGGTCTATACCCCTTTAGGACCTCGAAAGTCTGGTACGCCTGAATCCAGTCGTCGGACGGAATGATGTTACGATACCGAGATCATAATCATTTGCGTTGATGGAAGATTTCGTCACCCAGTGGGAGACTTACCAGCCGAGGTTGAAATGCCTGCGCCAGTAAATGCAATAAAGTGCTTGCTGCCTTTGATTCTTCTAGCCAAGTATCGTGCCTTCTCGTCCACTGAGTAGGGCTGCGAATTATCTATGTGGAAGCACAAGTCTACCTCTGATGATATTGTGCCTAGATAAAGCACTAGAACGTAAAGTCATTTGCATTTCCTGTTAAACTAGATCCAAAAAGGAGTGATGTGGGATGAGCATTGATGATTCCCTATATAAGCCGCGCTTGATGCCCACCAGATGAGCTGGACAGCCTTCAAGAGGCCGAAACCAAAGTGATGGTCATCTCAGCAGAAGAGCCATACAACGAGACGAGAAATTTGAATCTGGCTTTATGCCGCCATTGATGTGATCAACGGCACTCAAAGGCAATTTTGCAGCAGTTTCTCCGAGTCGAAGGAGAAGTGGTGCAGTCTACGGAACGCATTGTCTTCAAATCTGTGCCCCGCATACTTAAAACGACCGGAGGGGCAAATCCGGCCTCGAATTATCAGCTCGATAGTGTACGGAAGCTGGGTCGTCAAGGAGTAGGGTGGAAGAGCTCAGCCGCCAATCTCCTTGCAGTTGGAATCGAAGATTTCCAGTCGCGACGAAACTCGGGGCCGAAGGGCGGGTTGGGTGTTTCAAGTACAGAAACCCAGAAGTTGCAATACTTGGGACCATTGGGGGACCAGTAGTTGTTGCTGCGCGTAGAAAGAACGCCTCCGGCGGCGTTTAGGTATAGTTGATACTGATGTGTTTGTTCGAATTCAAGATCTCTCGAGTGAACGGCGTGTGTTGAATAGTAATAAATATCTATTGTCTTGTCATCCTTAGTCCCCTACTTCGCTGCAATTTTAGTCTTAGTAGGCAACGATTGGGGCCACTTGCTGAAAGGCGTTTTGTGGGCGACTGACGCATGGTCTTCGCAGATCTCATTCCAAGCCTATGTTGTTACGGGAATCGTTCTACAATACAGGATACGTGAACGTCACGTGATGCTTTCAGGCGTACTGCTAGCTCTACACGTATCAAACAATTGATCTTGACATTGTGCCCATAATTGGTGGATTGGAAAGAACACCTGGGCAAATACTCACGTAGGTAGCATAAGGCGTCGAGAGGCAACCTGCCGGCTGACATGTTCCAGGCAAGACGGCTCTTGCATCCACAATGTTGAACCCACCCACCGACTCGTCATCATGATTGTGTTCGGTTTCACTTACTGTAGTGTTTGTCTTGTTTCGAGGCGATGCCAAAGGCTGCTTACTCTCACGAAGGGCTCAACAAAACTTCATTGCACATGTAAATCGCTCGATCATAGATGAGACCACCACAGTCACGCGTCATCATCAGGAATCACACGCATCAAATAGGTTATACAACTTGGTTCATTAATCATGGTGATGCCGACGAAGATACACACCCAGTCTACTCTGATCCATAGGACCCGAGCTAACATTAACAGGCCTATCAAGTAACCTTGCTATATACATTCTCGTCGTTCAGTCTGGGATAGCTACGGTATACCCGCTGATTCCTACCAGCCAGTCAGGCCTAGCCGCTCAAAATCAGTGGTGACAACGATTGCCAGCCACAGTGGACAGACTTCTTACAGAAGCAATGTACTTGACATCTTTCTTGTCACAGGGCCGATTAGACTATCTTTCGATCCAAACGGATCTTCTTGTTTGTTTCTCCTACTCTTATTTGTCTCAAAGCATATTTAAGCAATCATCGAGTTATCAGTATGGAAGAAAACGTCAGCAAGACGGGTCTGGCACGTTTAGGTACGGCTCAATCACTCGCTGCTTTACATCGCGCATTTCAGGTTGAGCTCTAGTCTAGTTGTGCTAGGACAGTGCTGGGTTAGGGTCAGCAAAACAGATGTAGGCAATGTGTTCACATATTGCAACGAACTTAGGTAATTGAGGTTGAATCAGTTTATTAAAAGGACAACATGAATAACTATGACTACTTTATGAACGTCAAGTCCAACCAACCTAGTAAACTTCCCATCACCACATTGTGGTTGTGTCTCCAGTCTAGTCGCACCACGACGTCACGGTGTCGGGGTCCGCGACACAAGTGTTGGCATTGTTGTTCGCACATGGAAAGCCACTTTGGGCCGCTGCAAGTGGACAAAGTGGAATCGTCAGTTGTGCGCGGTGGGGGAAGGAAGTTGCACGGGAATGTCACTTACTCTCCTTGCACAGCCTCTCCATCGTATCGCCGTCGATGACGTTGCCACCAGGGCCGACCGAGGTGCACTGGACCATATATGAGCTGACTGTCGTTTCGCAGCACCGCATGTCATAATCGCACAGCGCTTGGGGGAGCGATAACTCACCCGTCCACTCGGAGTGTCGTATCTCACAGAGTTCTGGCTGTCAGGCCACTGATGAAGCATGCGTCAGCGGAAGCACGTAGGTTTGGAAACGAGCTGAATTCGCTTACCGTCTGGAAGATGTATTTATTGTAGGAAGAACAAGCATTGCTGGTGATGCGCCAGATGTAGCTTCCGCCATTGTGGCAAGTGCATGAATAATGCCATCTTGCCTCACTTGAGAAGGCTCAGAGATCAGCATCTGTCCAGCAGCATCCATACGCCTTGTCAAACATAACCCATGCTTGCAATGACTACGTTGAATGGCGGATGGTGGGCTTGAGAACTTACGCAGAAAGGGCAAGGAAGGCGATGGCCGCCAAGGCAGAAGACTGAAAGTGCATTTTGGGAGGTAGATATAAGTAGTGTGCAATATCCAGATAGGTCCGGGGCTTGGTGAAAGTCTTCGAATGGCTTGTGAGTTTGGAGGCACATTGGCTTCTGTTGATAAAGGCATCACTTTGGCTTTATAACAAGATCCTGTACGGACTCACCACCACCGCCAACTATTGGGGCCTAACTACCTTTCCCATACTGTGAGCTCGTAATAATTCAAGCCGGCCAAATTACAGGGTCATCGTGCACCAGGGTGAGGTCCACGAGACCTTGCGTCAAGTTCGTTGGAATGATAGCTGATTGCAACGGATAGCGGCAAGTATTGGAAGACAACAAACTCCGCGGAATCCGCCTTGTCTCCACTGTATGATGAAGATCTGAGCTGAAAGGGATTAGATCCAGCCTGTTGGATAGTTTTCGTCTTCGTCGTGAGATTCTACCGAGTCAGAGGTTTTGGCTATCTACGCAGAGTCATCTCTGTCTTGTTGAACATCTGGGCCCCTGGGGCGCACGTGGTGACTTGATCATTGCAAACAGCTAGACTTAATTTTCCTGGCCAGGCCGGGACGTGCTCTAAATGGCCATCATTGCATCTAAGCGGAGCGCAACTGACTCGTAGGGTTCTTGAATGCCGAAAGTCCGAAGCTCTCGTATGTCTTGCAACATGCTCACCGGTAGGAAAGGCAATCTAGGTTAAACGCGTATAGATGGAGCTGGCGCCCCAACTACCTTGATATCTTGCATCTGATTAGCTACCCAAATATCAGTCCTGTACTTGGGGAAATTGATCAGCGGTCAGCCATCTTCACCGTTGACAATGCGGTTGTTCACGTCTTTGCGCGACTCGTTCAAGACTAGGGGTAGCCACTCTCCTCGTCAACGTCTTCATAATTGTTTTCGAAACCAAACAGAGAACGGATGTAACGGCGAATTGTGGCTCTAGTGGTTGTGGGTAGTGTAGTCAAAGCTCACGACTCACGAGGCTACTACGACGGGGATGCAAAGGCGTCAGCGACAAAGGGAAACAACACTTGAATCGAACTCACGTATGTGCTCCAGAGAATATAAATACAATGCTGAAGCCTCTCCCAATCGATCTAGTTCACCAGAGACTCAGAAAAGCTCAAGCACACCTTCTCCGGCTCCTCACTTACACCGCAGTCTCCTTCCAAAGCACTCTTCCTCCTCGAAACGATGAGATTCACCGCCCCCTTCGCCCTCTTCGCGCTTGCCGCGGCTGCGCCTACCCCCGAGGCCTCCAAGAACGCAGCTGAAAACCTGCTGTCATCCATCTCGTCTCTGGATCTCGCCCACGATGACATTGTTTTGTACGGCGTCAACGGCGAATACAAGGTCATCAAGGAAGCCGATTTCAAGAACCTCACCGATGCTGGCACTCTGGTCTACCGCGGCGACGACGAGGTCAAGGCTCGCTCCCTCCCCGATGCCGTGGCATCCCTGGAGGCCCGGGACTGCGATGGACGCAACGTCGAGTACCAAATCACTAGCAAAGCCGACATCCTCGACTGGGACGTCCAGATCTCCCCCGTCATCGGAGCCCAGCAGGCTCCAGTGACCATCGCTGTCGCACGCGGCTACTCGGTTTCCAACTCCATCACCGTCGGAGAGACTGCCGGAATCTCCGCCGAGGGCCTCTCTCTCAGTCTCAACATCAACTACCAGGAGAGCTGGACCACCAGTGATACGACTACCATTACCTACACCGTCCCCACTGGACAGTACGGCGTCATCGTCAGCCAGCCTTACATCCACCGCATGTACGGCATCGCCTACAGCTCGTGCGGCACGGGCGGTGGAACGAAGGAGAACTGGCAGTCTACTACCCACACGAGCCAGACCTACGGCGGCATGGACTGGGTCACAGGCGTCTTCCGCCTCTGTGCGAACAAGAACTACCCTGTTCCTTACTGCAACGGCAACGGCTCTCACAGATAAGTGCCTGAAAAGAATTTGATTCTTCAGAGGCAACAGTTGCCACCAGCTAGTAGTTACTACTAGGACGTTAGTCTTGGTAATATCTTGCCTAGCTTCAGCACGAGACGGGTGAGGGTTGAGGTATCTCGGGGAAATTGGTGACCTTTCAGTTGGGCAAACACAAGTCAATGTGAAGGAGCGGATGCAAATTCTTGTTACTAGTCGTCAACTACATGACACCACTTTATCTAATATTCGTGTTTGCAAAAATATTCTTCAGAACCAAAATTCAATTGAAGGATTTTATCCCTACACCGCAACCCCGGAACCTTGCTTTGAGAACAGAGCCCGACATTAGAAATTTCAAATACCACAATTGGTTTTCACGTAGCGGCTAATGAAAATCGCGGGTTTACAACAAAAGCAAGCAGCCGTTGGTGACATATGCACTACTTTAGGTAGTCGTTTGAGACGCTGAACTCGAATCGGGTCATTGAATGGACTGACGCTCACAGTTACCGTAGCTCGAAACATCAATTGTTCAAAATCACATCAGTCTTCAAAATAATTGAGTATTAGAAGATATATCCCTACAAAGCTGCTTTGGAGGTGACGTGGATAAGAATAATGACTGCCAAGACCCAAGTTCTAAAGTCTTAGACACGCAGGCTGAAGCCAACTATTGAGCAAAGTCAGGACGTCACGAAAGACGCACAACACATGCTAACTAGACGTAGTGAACGCAGTCTATTGCTCCTAATGCACGACTTCCAGACTTTTTAGACTTTTGAATATTGTCCGTCTCGTAGGTAGGCAGCTGATGATTGCGTGGCTAAGTCAGTAGCGTCCTGACCTTCCCGACTTGGACTGGGGCCTTCGTTCTTGGCGATCCTTCAGCTGCATGTCATGCGGCACGAACCGAAATAAGGGAATCCTTTGATAGATCTAATAGCCTTGTGGTCGTAAAACGGCTCCAGATTCGCCCACGATGGTCCATCGAGTCCGAGGTGCAGCAATAGTCTGGATCCTCAATCGGTCGGCTCGGCTGCGGACCGCGGACATGGCATACTGACAATTATACAAACATCACATAGTGTCGATGCGCGGATAGAGGACTACTAAGAACACAACGGCAAGCCGCGCGGGACGACATGGCCCATATCGCCAATTCTATCTTGTGATAATTAGAGCACTCGGCGCTTAAAGGTAATGTCAGGATACATGTGACAACCCTGTCACTGCATTCGCGTTGGCCAGGTCAACAGGCATGCTATCTGACAACGCCCGAATTTAGGCGCCAACATCCATGTCTCCAATAAGCCCAGAGGAGCCTCCAACAAACGTTCCTCCTTCCCTGCGCCCCGGCCGAGCATCAAAGTTACAATAAGATAAGTAGATGTTCGGCACTTTTTTTCAACTTGTATTGGTCACATACTTCCTTGTTTCTGCTTAACGAAAGTCTATTGATTTGCCGTCTCGAAACAGAAGATGGATGACCTTGCGGGCTCTTCAAGCCAGCTTCTTCTATCAGGCCTTCCACCTGAGCTTCTAAGAATCATTCTTTCGTTCTCTTCTGATTTCCAAAGTCTTCTTTCCGCTATCGAATCTTGTCGCGCACTCTACCACGCGTTTTATTCGTTCCCCGGTCCTTTGATAACCTCGGTTCTCAACCGGGAGTTTGACCCGACGCTTCTTCCCGAGATCATTCGCATAATCGACGCACGCAAGCTTCATCAATCTAGCCTTGCAGAGCCCCAACTTTCGGAAGCCATCCACCAGCTTATTCACCGCGAAGGCGAGACAGAGCACGAATGGAATCTTGGAGAGGGCATCGCCGCGGTTCAACTCGACGCCGTCGTTCGAGATCTTGCAAATGCCGTTGCCGAAGAGTTCCTGAAAAACATTCAACGGTACATTCACAAAGGACACGAGGAAGCGCCTTCAAACTCGGAAATTCGTCGCATCAAATTGGCTATTTATCGATTCGAGGCATACCGTGTCATGTTTCCACCCGTTGTTGAGATTGTTTGGCCACCATTCGAGGTCAGGGCAAAGTGGGCGACCTTTTTTCAAGTGTACACCCCTTGGGAGATTGAACAGCTGGGAAGCGTTCATGAGTCGTTGTTTCGTCTCATTGGCACGGGTATGCCCACTTGATTCCCGCGCTTCGTCCTATGAGATCATTTGTTTTCTGACGCCAGGTCTTCCTACGCTTTATAGTCTTCAATGATGCTGCCCTGCATGATATTTCCTGGGGCTGCCAGGAAGTAGAATATGTTTACGCCTTCGAAGATGGACGTGTCGAATGGCTGCTGTCTCGTGACCCGCGAACCATCAGAAGACTTCTCCATACGAAACAGTTCGAGGAACGACAGAAGATCTTGGACAACCTGGGCGTGACCAATCAAAGCTCAACGTTCTTGTACGAGACCTTCGAAACGTACAAAGAACTCTTCTCGATGAAGCACAGAGCAGGCGCCCCGGATGACTTGAAAAACCTACCCCTCAGTACTCGGTATAATTCAAAGTCAGACTCCGCAATGGAAAAGATATGGGAATGGTCCCATGTAGAAGTTCTGGATGATGGGCCGTTTCCATCTGACATTGCGATGGATGATTCGTATAGACCTCTGAGAGCTTGCGGATACGTATTCTGGGATGAGGAGAGATTGATACGATCTGGTTGGCTTGAATAAGCCTTTGGGGAGCTAGGCCGCGACATTGGGGACGACTTGTGGAATATGATGCCTTCTGCAAGGACACTGACTCGCTCGTTCATCATTCGGTCTGATCTGTTTTCAAAGGGGCAACGAGGGTATTGGGGTGGAGATCCGGATAACACACCGATCGATCCGTCGAGAGAATGGAGATTAGCTATTTTTGATGCTGACTAGAATGTTGGTTAGACGCCGCCTAATCAATCCTCGTGGTATATCAGGACGTTCATTAGGGACGGGTTTTGCTGCAGGTAGTTTATATCTTTGCCTGTATTAACAGATCAGATACGGTCCACTTCGTGTGAAGTCTTTATCAACAATTGAAATCAGAGGCTATTGTGAAAACAGCCATCGTGGGGTGGCGGGCCTTTTAAACAAATCCCTTGTACGGCGAGGACTTTCGGCCTGACTATCTATGGCACTGCGCCGTCGCCGGGCCCCGGAGTGGATCCTGATTAGACCAATCAGAGCGGCCCGTCGGCGTGCTCCGGGGCTGGGACACGGAGGGCGAGGCCTGGCCCGGCGTGTCGAACCAGCGCGGGAATTTCTGGGGTGTGTGTTTTTTTCTTAGATTGGTTTGCTGGTGTTTCGATTGGTTGTATCGGTTTGACCGGTTATCTCCTGGTGAGAAGACGGAGGTTGGAGTCTGGACGATATGATCTGACTTGGGTTTTTGCTCTGGGATTTGGGGTGTTTGGTTCCCGTTGGTTTCCGTTGCATATCCACGGTCTCCGACGGAAAAATAGATGTTGGATTATTATTAATCTCCGAATTGCTTCAATTGCAACATCTCTGTCAGAAAAGTACGGTGAACAAATTGTGCGAGGCAACACTCACGCTCTCTGCTGTTTTACTTGCTTGAGAATCTCTGTTTGCCTCACACGCCGTTTCATTCTACAAAAAGTTGAGAGGAACCAGATTTACTTTCTCGGCATTAGATAGACGAGGGCGCCCATAAGCTACATTAGCGCCAAATTCCTTTGCTGCAGCCGAATGTGCCTTCTCCAGGCTCGAGTTATGAGTCTCTCAGCAGCCATAGAAAGGGTCGAGAGGCGGCAGCTTTTAACGCAATCTCCATAATACCCATCTTAAGTTCGACTTGCTCGAGATCCGCGCCAGCTGTCACCAAATGTCCCAGAATATCAAGTCGTCCATGCGAACAAGCGCTACGGACGGCGGAGCCGAAGTGAAGCCTAGATGGTGTGGAAAAGACACTCGGATGTTTGAGCAAAGCCTCAACCACGAGAAAATGTTCTTTCATTGTCGCTGCCGCCAGTGCATCGCCATCGCTCGCCTTGGCGCCATGATCCAACAGCATCTCAATGGCTGCTCGATGGCCTTGCAGGCTGGCTGCTCAGAGAGGTCTTCCAAACTTGCCGCGAGCTTCGATGTTTAGTCCGTGGTTGAGGCAGAAGTCAATCATTTCCAAGTCTCCGTTGAGAGCCGCAAGTGCCAAGCCGTCTGCTGGAAATAGATCTTTAGGGTCTGGATGGCCCTGAAGTAAACGTCGAAGCTATTAGATCCAACCAAGCTCGATGGCTTCTTCAATACGTCGTTTTAGCTGTGAGCGTTGTTGTTAAGTCTTGTTAAGCTTTTAAGGCTCAGAGGGAGGTAATTGTAAATATTAATAAGCAGCGCTAAGCAGGCGCTAAACCCTTGCATAATAGATATATATATACTTTATAAAGAGCCTTTATATTTTATTAAAAAAGAAGCTATATTATATTTAATATACTACTATATACTTATTATTATATAATATTATTATTCTACTCCAATTTAAGCTTTTAGCTATTTATATTTTTATAATATATTAATTATATAAATAGCTCTAAATATTTCTTTAAAATAGTTTATTATAAATATTATATATATATTAATAGCTTTCTTAATATACCTTCTAAGTATTAATAATAATATATCAAATATCTAGAGCAATAATTATATTAAAACTAAAGCCTAAGAAGCATCCTAAAGTATAATATATAGTAGGGCAGTTAACTATAGCCAGGCGGCCCACTATTAGAGTTATATAGTCACGTGGACAGTCACGCTTCTCCCTTGTTTATAAGTATATTTCTTGTTTACGTTCCCAACTCCCTCTTTCTTACTGATTCCCTCCCACGCAAAACCGCCCAACATGACTCTAAAGGAGGAACAGATCAGAATCATCGCGGAGAACCCACTCGGCGATGCCTTGAAGAGCGTTCGCGAGAAACTACGCGATTGCGCCGACGTACTGTCCGAGGGCCTAGTGGCGAGTCTCTTGGGCGTGCTCGTTACTTCATCAGCAGCACTTGACCTTCCTGCACCGGATGGAAATGACGACGTTCCAGAGAAACTATTCTTTATACGGCGGAAACTACGGAGCGGCGTCGTTCAGCTCGACCAATTTCGCCCTCTCGTTCGCCACGTTGTCGACAAATCCTCCGACCTAGATATCTGGCAAGCTGTTTTCAACATCATCGAAACCCTCAACCCCCTCACTCCTCCCCCATCCAGCGTCGCCCCGACATTCAGAGGAACACTTATGAAGACGAGCTTGAGTCGACTTGTCGACAGCGAAACGCGCGAAATCGTCGAAGGCGAGCTTTTCAAGGAGATAAAACATTGCACCTTCCGCAGTGTGGGCGGCTTCTGGGACAAGTTCTTTGACCCCAAGAGCGGGGGCAAAGAGCAGAACGCGATGCTCAAGGGTATATTGAAAGCGCATGACGGAAAGAGATGGACGGACTTTCCAGCCATACCTGACGAGAAGCCGGTATGGGACTGGCTTCACTCTCTGGAAGAGCACTTCTTGGACGATGCGCCATACAAGCTTCACACTACCAGGACCGCCAACCAGTTTAAAGAACGGAAAGGCCGGATGGATCTGTTCTTGCAGAAGCCAGCTACGGAAGCCGGCAACACCTTTTGTTACAAAGACGTCCTTGTTGTTGGGGAGCAGAAGAAGTCCTGCGATACCAGCAGGTTTAAAGCCGATCTCCTCCAGCTCGCGCGTCATGTACGAGGTGTCTTCGCCGACCAGCCGACGCGCCGATTTGTCCACGCCTTCTCTCTTTGCGCTTCCAAAATGGAACTCTGGGTCTTCGATCGGTCGGGGGCATACAGCTCGGGTTCCTTCGACATTCACGACGAGCCGGATCAATTCGCGCGCGCTCTTGTTGGCTATACTACGATGGATGACGATGCGATGGGTCTGGACACATTCGTTGAGCGACAGGATGGGCATCGCTATGTCACATTGGATGATATTAACGGCGAAGAAACAAGGGTCAGGCTAGACAGGGCGATGGTTAGACAGGCGGCCATTGTTTGTCGCGGAACGACGTGCTATGAGACTCAGAACAGCAATGTTGCCAAATTTGCATGGGCGTCGGATAAGCGGGAGCTAGAGGTGGAACAACTGAAGCGGGCACAAGCAATGGGTGTGGAAGGGGTAGCCAGAGTCGTGGCACATCGCCGGATCACTACCATTGCAGAGATGCGGGAGGGACTGCAGTTCTCAACGGCTCACCGATTTCGGGGTGAAATTCATTTCGACAATCTACCGCTGGCCACAGCAAGCACGAATATGCCAAACAAGCGCAAGTCATCGTCCGACCACACCGACGACGCGTCTGAATCCAAGAAGCGGCGGTCCAACAGTCATACGTCGTTTTCGGCTACGAAGATTAATGATCCGCTGTCGATCGACAAGACTACGCCGAGCCTGTATACGCCTGGCGAGGACCTGTGGGAGAATAGGATCTACTCCTGCCTCGTCGTCTCACCAGCCGGCCGTGTCATCAGCGAGTTTAGGACTATCAGAGAACTGCTGGAGTCTCAACGGGATGCGATCAAAGCGCATCGGTCTCTTTACGTCAAGGGCAAGATCCTCCACCGCGACATCTCTTCCAATAACATTATTATTACGAAGCCCGAGACGGCAGATGGCTTCAAGGGTATGCTCATCGACCTTGACTTAGCCAAAGTGAGAGACAGCGGCCCGAGCGGGGCACGGCACCAGACCGGCACGATGCAGTTTATGGCCGTGGAGGTGCTGCGCAAGACCGATCACACCTACCGTCACGACCTTGAGTCGTTCTTCTACGTCTTGATTTGGATGTGCGCGCGACAGTCATGGAGCAACGGCTTTGGTGGTGTAGAGAAGCCATCTAAAGAGAGTCTCCTTCGGAAATGGGAGATTGGTACATTCAAATCCATAGCGGATGCCAAGGAAGGCCATATGACTGTAAACGGTCTCGAGAGAATCATGAGCGAGTTTCCAAAGGCGTTCGATGTCGTCAAGCCCCTCTGTCTGAGAATCAGGGACATTCTTTTCCCTTTCGGTCAGGGTTTCAGAATGAGCTTTGGGACTCCTGCAGGAGACCCTGATGAACTTTACAGGCCCATAATAGCCGCCTATGATGAAGTTATCAGCAGGCTGTAGCAACGTCAGAAACAGCTCCAAAGGGATGAGACCATGGCACCATGTCCAGTCACGCAGACGGACAAGTCTACGTCTGCGCCGTCCCCCACTTAATCGCACTTCTTGTTTATTGATGCGGAGCACCACCGGGGAAGAGATATGACGCCCACAACAGCATTCTGGTACAATTGATCGAGCTACATAGAAAGAACTTGCCAAAAGCAGACATTGCCATACAGATGGTTTTCAGAAGAAATATAATAGAAACCCATAATCTGAGAAGTGAGTACAGAAATCATTTAATAGGGAATGCAGAATCGGTCAATTCATTGGTCGCCCGGGTGGGAACACCGCCTCAGCCTCGTACGGCTGCTGCAAAGTTCACATCGTAAGCACTCAGCGGCGGGACTCCAAGAAACTGTAACCATACCGCTACACTGAAGGAATAACTAACAGAAAGGAAAACACTTTAATCAATCCTGGTCCTCTTCTCTTCCCTGGAAAATCCAATCGCTCCCGCCGTTCATATTTATATTAAAACTAGGCTGTTAGGTCAATTGGGAAATGTGCGCTTGATCCAAGTATCGGGTCTCCTCTTTCCGTTCGGAGCCGTAAGGTTAACATATACAACTAGCCCATTTCTTCCATGGACAGATCAAGCAAACTCCTTCACCATGTCTTTGACGCCTTTGATCAGCAACCTGGTACCAAGCACGTGACTGGCCCCCCCTCCCCGCCCAGCCAAATATACTGTTGGTCGGTTCCCCCAACTTGCCCGCCTGCTCCCGCGTTCTTTCCCACCTTCTTTTGTCACAACTCTTCTCTCTCGCCTACTCCCTTGTCCTAGACCTCTGCAGATTGCTGCCCATGGATTTCGATGAGAACCTAGAACTTCTTGCCGAGCACAGGTACCTCCAGTGGCTCGACCTTCTACAAACAAAGCAAGCCCAGATACCGGCATGGGTAGCATCATTCCACCCCCAGAGGCTACCCTGCAGTATTGTGCTGCCTACTCTATATGGCTCATATAATTTTGGCATACCTATCGCCTTTTCAAATGGAGAGAACTGGTTTGTTCGCTTCCCTTTGCGTGGCAAGACTAGCGCCGAGCACCTCGACGAGAAGGTCGCCAGCGAGGTGGCGGCGCTGAAGCTTCTTCGCGCCCATACCGACATCCCGGTACCAGAAGTGAAGGCCTGGGGTTTAGCAGACGAAAACAAACTTGGGGTGGGGCCGTTCATCATCGAGGAATTCATCCACGGCAAGAGACTCGAACAAATTTTGAGCAGTCCGGATGACAATGACTCGTGCCTCCTGAACGACAAGCTGGATGATGAGAAAATCGGGACCATATACAAACAGCTTGCTAGATTCAAGCTTCAGCTCTTCAATCTTAACTTTGAGCATAATGGTAGCCTAGTCAGGGGGTCATCACGCCTGCAGCCACCGCTGACCATGGCTGCCAATATGATGGCTTGTTTGTCAGGCGCAAACGTTCTCGGTATGTCCTGCAATTCTCTCTCGGGTTTTCTTTCTTCCAAGTGTTAACAGTACTGTAGCCCAATTACGTCAAGAATTGTCTACTACCGAAGAGTACTTTGATCACGTATGGAATCAGCACTGGCAACAATTCGCCACGCAGCGCAACTCGGTTTACGAACTAGAGGACGGCAAGGCGAATTTCGTCTTCCACAAAGTCCTCAAGACTTTGATCAAACGCCATGTTTGGCCCGAATTTAACCGAGGACCGTTTAAGCTCCTCTGTGACGACCTTGGCCCTACAAATATGCTCGTTAATAACGAGCAGGAGCTGAAAATCGTCGGAGTCATCGACGTCGAATGGTCGTACGTCGCCCCAGCTCAGCTCGCGACTGTACCTCGGTGGATCCTCCAGGAACGGCCTGACTCTTGGCCGTTTGATACCAAGCGGCGAGATATGTTCCTCAAGTACTTTGACATGTTCAAGCGCATCTTGGAAGAGGAGGAGGAGTTAATGCCGCCAGCCCAAGGCCCACGGCTTTCGCAGTTGGTCAAGAGATCCGAAGAGGACGGGAGCATGTGGCTTCATATGGTCCTTCGAAGCGCCTTCAACGCCCACGACGACTTTGCCTGTGCGCAGTTGATTGCCGCCACCCCAGATTGGGCGGAGCTTGCTGCAGAGGTCCGCGGCCGGGGGGAGGTTCAGTCTTTTGTCGCCAGAAAACTGGAAGAAAACGAGAGGTATTGGAGAGTTGTGCAGGAGACGAGGAAGATGGCCAAAGAGGTAAAAGATGGAAAGCGGACGCATCAGGATGTCATTGAGCATGTCGAAGCGGCGTATAGATAAACGTTCGCGGCTTCAGATATGGAGAAAAATTCCCCAGGCGCAACAATCTATGGCATCTCCTGAAAAACTCATTACTTACGAATAGCAAAGCTCCTATGCCCATATCGACAGAGCCTCCACAGTATCACCTGCCACGAGTAGCATCCGCCAAAGCTTTGCCTCGCTGTTCGCGTGTCTTAGAGAACTCTTGATAGTGCTTTGCCTTCACATAATGTGACTTATTAGAGCAGGCGTGTTGCTTTCCACAGTCACACTGTAGATCAGTTGTCAGGACGATGCAGGGTAAGAACGAGGGAGCGACGTGAGAGGAACACTGGGGTAGCGACAAGAAAAAGGCATCACTAGTGGAGTCAGTGAGGCGTCGAGCAAACCGCGGGTTGCTTTGGCTCCTCCATTGGTAGACAATACTATGGACCTAAGGACTGTGGCTTAGCCAACAACAGACAGCCCTGGAAATGATGTGAGCTGAAGAATGGGGCGATCACCTGAGATGCAAGAAGACACAAGTTGGTCATGTATCTACACCAAAGGCATGCGTCATTGGTAGCGGACATGCTTCTCCACAGTCCCTTAGGAGGAACACTGGGATGGACCATCGATTGATGTCGATTGATGTGACGACAGAGGCCCTCCTTGGTAGAAACCGCCCGAACTGCAAGGTCAACTGCGAGCCCCGGCTACGGCCCGAAAGCAGATCGATCTCCGGGTAGTCACGGACATACAACCTTGGTGTCAGCACGCCTGCATCTTGGATTCCGCAAGTCGAACCATGCCCCATCGCCATTAGTTTACGGTCTCTCGGTTTCGTTATCGTGAAACTTTTACAAGCCGAATGCATTCTTTTTCACTCAAAACCACTAAAAGGAAGGGAGAAAATGTTGTGAATTACATAGCATATAAAGCACCATAATTGTTCTCAGATCGCCTTGGTGAGTTTCCAACCTCCCGAGAATCCGCGGGCGATGAAGATGGTAAAACCACTAGCTGCAAGACAACAACCCGCCCAGATCCAGCCGCTCAAATACCCACGTGACCTCGAAAGAGCGCCAGCGATGGGCGAGCCGAAAAGAATCGCAACGGACATAACCGTGAAAGCCATGCCAAATCTAGTGCCCATGTAACTCTTGTCCGCCGTAAGCCTCACAAAGGTCGTCGGTTGCAGCGCGAAGAAAGTGCCCGCAAAGAAACCATAGACCACCGTCACGGCGATGAGCGAACCCTGGCTGTTGGTGGCGGCGAAGCAGAAGGCCGCGATAGACATGACGAAGACGGCGCCGCCAATCATGTTCAAGATGCCGGTGTACGGCACGATGAAATTAGGCACGATTCTGCCGACGATGGAGGCGCCGTTGAGGATCGAAAGCAGATATAGCGCGACATTCTCGCTGGCCATTTTGTTCTCGAGCGCGTAGCTCTGCACGTACACGTATGGGGTGTACATGCCCAGGAAGAGAAGACAGCAAGCGCCCAAGAAGAGCAGGAAGGGCGGGTCGCGGAAAACAGAGCGGTCGATCCAGGGGCGCCGCTTCGGCGGGGTCTTGAGCGAAGATGTCTTGATGACGAAGATGCTGATGCCGAGGGTCACGAGGGAGATGAGGGCGAAGACGAGGACGGTCCAGCGGAAGCCGATCTTGGGCTGCAGAGCTCGGAAGAGCGCCGGGATCACGAGGCTGTGAGTTCGTCAGTAATCGAGCTGGGTCCGGCTCGGACTCGGCTGGTTTGCTTACCCTCCAACGCCACTACCGTTGGCCGCGATGCCGTTGGCGAGGGGCAGTCTGGTTGAAAACCATTGCGACGGAAGTGCGACCCCCAAGGTAGATAGACAACCGGTTCCGATGCCAACGATAAGACCCTGGCAAAGGAGAAACTGCCAGAGGTTTCGACAGAAGGCTTGCAGAATCAATCCGACAAGAACCAGCAACGTCCCCACGACGAGCAGATAGCGTGAGTAACCAAGGTCGTAGATGGGTCCGATGATGAAGCCAAGGAACACCATAAGGAAATTCTGCAGAGAACCGATCGTCGAGATTTGGAACGCAGTATTGCTGCTCAGTAACTCAGATTGATAATACGCCTGGAAAGCGCCGAAACTTGAGATCAAGCCTGCGAGTCGTGAGGTTAGCCATCGCGCCTTGAATTGTGAACTCATGCCAGGAAGGGCAGTTCACGATGGTTGTATCCGCGGAAACACAACCCCGGGAGACCTACCCCATGTGTTGAAGTACAACAGAAACGATCCAAGAATGTGGAGCCATGCCTGCAGACCACCATTTGGAGGTCCGCCAGGGGCGGCTGGCTTCTCGGCGGGCGGTGATGCTTGAGATGAGGATGTCGGAGGGCTGATGTTGCTTCTATCATCGTCGGCCAACACGGACCTGTCCGCCGCGACGGCATCCCGCGCCGTTTCCTTTTCGTTCGGCACCGAGGACATTCCGATCAGACCATAAGGTACGTCCGGAACTGAAAATGACCGCCGAAACTTTGTGCCAGTCTAATAGCAACGAAATGTAGCAGCAGTAGCAAAAAAGACTGCGGTTAGAAAAAGAAAGTCTAAGTGATTGTGAGGGAGCGAGTGGATTGAGAATTGGGATTGGCGCGTTCGGCATTGGCAAAATACTTCCGAGCAGCGCAGCAATCTTGCGCTCACTTAAGCAGCAATGGTGTTGTCGAAAGATTTCCCAGCTGCCCCTTTTGACGGCTTGGTTGTGGGGAATCGTCAACTGTCAGGGTTTTTTTTTTTTTTTCCTAAATTTTCTTCGTCGATGGGCTGATTGGGATAAGATGAGCCGATTCCCTTATGGGTAATTCCCTGTCGGCCATTTGCTGTGATCGGGATTCGGGACCCCCGACGGTATCCGCCACACCGCTGTACACACCGCGGCAACTGCAGCTACAGCTGAGGAAGACGGCATGTCTGCATACTGATCACGGAAGAAAATCGACTTGCCATGTTGGTTTTGACCCTGGAGTCATTGAGTCCTAACATGCCTGTTGACTCTATGTTAGCCACCATCCATATGACCTACCAGGACAACAGCCATGATGTCCAGTCTTTGATGACTCGATTCAGGGCACATCTGGAAACATTCCGCGCTGCTTCGGCCACTTCAAGGAACGGAGCTCATCGCCGGGGACCGCGCCTATTTAGGAAGCCCACCCACACGCTGATCTGCCGCGCGCGATAGATCGCAGCCACTGAGATGGAGCCCGGGATACCATGGTCACAGCTGCTTGACAGCCTGCCAAAATGGGCTAACACGACAGCATGGTCTCCAGCAGGATATTCTAGCCCTCACCGCATTGGGATCTCAGAATATCTCGAATCCTTTCTTTCTGCCATACATCAATCTCAGCTCCATAAGTATCTAGAACTCATGACTGCAGCGAACTTAAATAAAAAGTAAAGGGTTGTTGCCTTCTGGTTACTGTAGTAAGAACTAATTATCGCTGATGATAGATTCCCGATAGGTATGTTTATGTGCATTTTGGGTACTTTGTGTTAGTTAAGTGGGCAGATTCCACGATCATATAGGAGAAATGAGCAAGTATAGATCAATGAGTAAAGTCTGAGCCCCATCCCGGAAGAAATAAAGTCAAAAGCACCCATCTTTACTTGCCATGGCATCAGCTTCTCTAGGGCTATTGCATTGTCTTCCACAAAGGTCAATGCGCTATCAAGTTGGATTTCAGCAGAGCAGTCTATTGGAAATGAATATATACATGCTCTGCGTGCCAGTTCTTAGAATATGCCGCAGACTAATACTAGCAGTTTTATTAAACATCAAGGAGTAATAAATGAGCTTTCAGCTATACACCTGAGCGCACTTGAAATTACTAGAAGTGCATCTTGCAGTGCTGTAGTATACTCATTCATGGGAAACTCGGAAGTATCCAGACATTATAGATGCATTAGCTCACATGACTAATACCTCCTGACTCCTGGTTACATCACCGGACTATGCCGCACTTGATCGGGATAGCACACAGGGCGGCGCATGGTATACTAGCTGTAATACATCATGCTCATATTAAAACTTCAAGAAATGCTTGCCATGTACCTAAACTGACGGTAACCTGTCGTTGCCATGAAGAATATATTGAGCGGCTCTAGATATTATCTTATATAGTTATAGAGCAAGATTGCCTATTTTTGGCCTGGCTTTGTTGAACAGAGATGTTCGAGAGTTCAACTCAGCCTTCGGGTCTCTCGTCCAAGTCGGCGACGACTTTCCAAGCCTTTCGCTGCTCTACTGACGGCACATAACTTATAAGCTCCGTTTCATATCGACTTCCCGTGAAGTATGGAGATATTGGACTATGGACGAGACAAAATGCCATGAACCTTCGGAACTAATCATCGTCGCCCTGAGAAAATTCGATTAGCTAGTAGAGCCAGGGAAAGCCCCCAAATCTCTGAGTAAGGGAAACGCATACTCCTGACCATTGACGCCCGTGGCTGGCCCGTGTACGAACCGGTGCGCCGATCACTCCGACGGTCGATTCTTTTAGGCTTCTATCAATTTGGTATGAGAATTCAGTGGATTGATCTTTATCCGTTAATCTCCACGTGCATGTGAAGCACTCTTAGCCCCCAAGGATGGGATGATCCAAGAACTGTAGGGCGTTCCAGTCATCCGAACAATGCAAATCTGCTCGTACATCGAATGAACTCGCATTAGTTCCTTGCACTAAGATCCCGCTCGGCAACGTGTGCTGGCGGAAAGAATGACGCCTTACTTTCTATCGTCGGCGAGAAGGACACAATCTCATCCCAACACTAAGGTACTACCTTCTCGTTGCACTGACTAGCTATACTCTGATACAAAATGTCAAAGCACAAGTATCCTCATGTGAGGGAACCTGTAGTCTCAGTTAAGGCCTTCGATACTTGTTCATGGTCATCATGCTTATGCTGGTCCAATAAGTAATTCTGTTGTCAACTTAATAATATGATATTCTAAACCTATTGGAGGCTGTTGTGTATCTAACTTTTTCTGCCGAATGTGTCCAAAATCATTCTCATCCATGTCTTCTAACGAAAACCAAGCATCAAGCAGCACCCGCTGCCCTAATGTCCTCAGTGTTACGCAGCACGCTGTCTTCCAACGACGTCCATCCAGATTTTCCCAATCGGCGAAGCAATTCTTCGGCACGCTCTCTCGGCTTGATAACGAAAGGGTACTCCCCGCTGGCGTAGTTCTCGTGGAAGCTTTTGTCGGGGTTCTGCTTTCGCAGTATGTCGAGAATCCGATCGTAGTTGAAAGGCTGCGCAAATCCAAAGATGCGCTCCTGTCGCACGTCGGGAAGAACGGCTGCGGCAACGTGAAGGAGACCGTCGTCTTGGACGTCGATGAAGTATTCTGGGGGGGGGAAACAGATTAGCTGCTGCGACCCTGACGAGTGCATGCACACAGAGTTACCACGACTTACGAGGTTGAGAGCCGAGTTCAGGCGGCGACCGGTGGCCGTGCATCATGGCGGCGACGATGCCGGACGTCGACGGGTGACCTTGGTTCGCCGGGTCGAGGCTTTTACCCAAATTCATGTGTGGCAGAACTACACGCGTCAGGAAAACACAATCGAGGACTATGAGAGGGCATTCAGAATCTTACCAGCGTTCACAACCAGGTCGGGGCGCTTCGGATGGTTCTGTTGGTAGTACTTCCAGACGAATCGCTCCTGCTCAGTCTTGCTGGCCGAGTAAACGATCCCACCTTGCTCAGGGCCCCAGGGGCCAGGTCTCCAGGCCAGCTCCACAGCTTTGGAGTTCCACGTCTCCTCTGTCACGATGGGGCTTTCTCCCTCCAGCAGTTCGTTCTGAAGGCCCCCGCTTGGGATAGCTGCAGACGAAGAGGAGGTGAGGACAAAGCGCTTTACAGTCTGTTGCTCGTATGCAGCTTTGATGGCGACCTCGGTGCTTCCGACAGCCAAAGGGATGACTTTGCTTGCGTCAGGGTCGAAGCTGACAACTGAAGCAACGTGTATAAAGGCTGAAACACCTGTTTTGGTCAGATTCGCACCCTTTTCTCTGCTTGTTGCCGTGCTTACCCTCGGCAACTTGGTCGTAAGCGTTCTCGGCTGTCATGTCAGGCACGGAAAACAGCTCTAACCTCCCCTTTCCGTAAGTCTTGTCGAAATAGGAACTGATCCAAGCGCTCTTCTCAATGTTTCGGACGGTTCCGCGGACATTGTAGCCCTGTTGAACGAATTGATCGGCCACATGGGATGCAATGAAACCGTTGACGCCCGTGACAAGCACCGTTGACCCCTCAGGGATAGCCGGGTTCTCGATGATGACCATTGTGATGAAAGAAAAGATCAGACGTGATAGCGGGATGGTACTGCGGAATAATGATACCTGCTGGGACTAATGATATTGATCAAGTTAGCGGCTTTCGTTCAGGAGTCTGCAGTTGAAATGGCAGCCATGAGCCTTTTTATCAGACAATCAACAGTCGCACGACGACACAAATCATCCCAATTTCTTGACGAAGACTGGACAGGCCGGCGCAGCAATCCGTTCCGCAGATCGAATTAATCAGCTGCGCGGATAAACGGACTACAGCAGCACCCAAAAGGCAGAATCGGCAAGTCGAAACTCCGCATTTTGATGGCCGGCATTCGAATCCTTCATTCCTTCTAGAAGCCCGCTCTCTCTGATTTGTAAGCTCATGTCTAAAGAGGCCAACAATCGTCTGCGCGACCCGTTCGAACTTCGAATGCGAGACATCAATTGGTCAGCAGCCTTGTTCACGAGCTTCGCCGAAACAGGGCGCGGAGTCCGAAGACGCATTAAGATTGTGATCGTGTCTTTATTCTTTCTAAGGATTCTATATGAAGGATATCACTTGTCTGGTTCTCCCATTTAGGGATCGGCCATCATGGATTAAGTACACATATTGAGTTGAACCGAAACGGCAAACAGCATTGCGTTAACATATCCGCATACACATGGTGGAGAGAGACCAGCCGCGGTGCTGCTTCACTGGCGGGGTATAAAAAATGCAACGCCCAAAGCCATGTCCAAGGGAACTCGAGCCATGCTGCGGGGGTGATACGACGAAAAACATCTACCAAACGTTGCCCTTGGTCTGGCCACCCTCCTTCTCGAGGTCCTTGAGGTTGACGCGCTTCCAGATGAGGATGGAGGCAACGCAGAGGGGGATAAAGCAGGCACCGCAAATGACCATGAGGTGCTGAACATGGCCGTAGGCGCCGACGATGGCGTCACGGATGGGGTCGCCATTAGCGTAGGACTGCTGGACGGTGATGTCGCCGAAGATGGTGGCAGTCATGTTCTTGGCGTAGTCGGGGAGTCTCTTCTCCAGCTCGGCGGGCATGATGTTGTTCCACAGACCGCCAGCAATGGTGAAACCAACCGTGGAGCCAACGGAGCCGAACAGACTGTAGATGGCCAAGGCAACGGCAACTTCCTGGTGGGTGACAGCCGACATGACGGCGATCTGACCGCAAGCAGCGAAGATGCCGGTGCCGATACCGTTGAGGAGCTGAAGGACGACGAGAACACCAACGCTGGTGCTGGGAGTTCGGTAAGGGACCAGCAGAGCAGTACCCAAGACCACGAAGGGAATACCTGCAATGGCAGTGTACTTGAAGTCTCCGGTCAGACGAATGATGCTGGAGAGATTCATGTCAGCGACTGGTTTGCGAGAGAGCATTATTGGGGGGTACTTACTATCCGAAAAGGGGGCCGAAGAAGTAGGAAGCCAAGGAGAAGCAGTTGAGAATGTAACCGGCATTGGTGATGCTCTGCCTGTGGACAACCAGGAGGTAAGACTGGTAGTAAGTGTCCCAGCTGAAGATGGAAATGAACATCAGGCAGTAGAGCAAGCAGGCGCCGATGACGTTCCTGTTGGCCAAGTACTTGTAAGGAATGAAGGTCACAGGGGCGAGGTACTTCTCCCAGCAGACGAAGAGAGGGATGCAGACGACACCGACAACCTCCATGGCGATAATGTGCGCAGACTTCCAACCGTGAGCCGCGTAGGTGACGATGCTGAAGGGCAACATGATGAGTGCGAAAGCGGCGACGAGGAGGATGATTCCGACGACTGTTTGGCGTTTTTGTCAGTAATTCGTCATGGGTAGTTACTTTTCCAAGGCACTCACCATCGAACTGCACGAGGTAGTGGAAGAAGCCTTGCAAGTAAGTACGGTCGGACTTGACCTTCTGGATCAAACCAGCCTTCTCAGCTCTGCGCTGGTTCCAGAACATGATACCGGCGGAAGGCAAGCAAACGCCGAGCATGATGATGGCGAAGGCGCCGAAGGCCCAGCGGAAGTTGAGGTTGGTGTAGAACTCGTCGGCGATCTTGGGACCGGCGAAGATGACGATGACGTTCGGGGTTCCGTTGAGACCGAACATGATCATACGGTTCTTGAGGGAGGTCATATCCGCCAGCATGATATCAATGACGAACAGCATGCCGAAGTGACCGACGTAGTAAATGGTGTGTCCGGCGACGTAGGTCTCCATGTTCTGGCAAACCGCCTTCATCATGATACCAATGACGGAGCACATCATCATGACGAGGAAGGCCTCGGTGCGGCCCCAGATGTCCATGATCTTGGAAATCGGGATCTGGCAGCAACCCGAAAGGATGGTGGCGAGAACGCTGACGATGGAGAGGAGACCGTGCTCGTGGAAGGAGGACGTGACGAAGACGCTGAGGTTGGTTTGGATCGACTGCATGAGTCCGTCGCAAAATGAGATGAGCAGGAGCCTGTCGTCGTTAGAGTCAGCGGTTGCTGGCATCACAAAGGCCGGCACTGGCTGGTACTCACAGAGCAAACATGCTGATCACGGTCTTCTTGGTCATGACCGAGGTTATGGCTCTGACACGTTGAACACCATCCTGGAAGTTTTCGCTCTCGGCGTCGGACTCTTCCTTGGTCTGGGCGACCTCTTGAACGCCGTTGTTGTAGGGCTGGGACTTTTCGATGTCGGAGCCGGTCTCCTGGCGCTGTGCACCAGCCTCGATGGTGGTCGACATTGCTGGTATTGTCGTCGCGGGGCGACTAGGAACCACTGGACTCAACGGGGTGCGTTGAGTTGGTATTGAAGGGCTCTGGGAAGAAGGAATGGATTATTGGAGGCTGAGCTTGCCTGTTGACCTCGCTTGAAGAACCAGGAGAGAGAGGGAGAAAATCCAGATCGCCAAAACTAACACGTGGGTTCTGTCTGCCCTTCTATATTAGAAACAGACCCTGCCAAGAGACGGTGAAAGTCCAACCCACGCCTCAAGCCGATGTCGCCCAATCTTTTCCTTTATCAGATGATCAGATTAGATGCTAAGGCGCGAATCAAAGATCGAGAAACATCGGAGGTATGTTTGGGTTCGTGCTAGCGTTGTGGGATCTTCCCCGCCGGCGA
The DNA here is from genome assembly GCA_036785495.1 of Colletotrichum neosansevieriae. Lineage (NCBI taxonomy): Eukaryota > Fungi > Ascomycota > Sordariomycetes > Glomerellales > Glomerellaceae > Colletotrichum > Colletotrichum neosansevieriae. Next base: position 149,224 of record JAVHLV010000066.1, on the reverse strand, counting down.
CAGCTCAGGTCGGACCCTCCAACCCGGGAATGCCTAGCTAATAGACCTACCGTTCATACCCGATTGTGAAAAGATCAGCCAATGCCTTGGCACATCCCTGGACAAAAATTTGAGGAATAAAGTGGTGTGAACTTGTGAAGGGGGATGAAGGAGCTTGGCAGGGGGGCCACCCACGCACAATGTCTCCATGTTGCCCTCTGTCGGGTGGTCACTTCTCATCAAAGTCTGTCCATTGCGGAATGTCTGCATGTCTCAGCGTTGCAATCCGAGGATGCAAGTTAGTATCCGTAGCCATCTCTGGAGTCGGTCGCCAGAAGTCCAAGTGAGCTTCACATGTGCTCGGTCAAGCTTGCCGGACTGAACATCATCAGCACCTAAGTCACTCTTCGATGGGCCCCTAGAAAAAGCTTGCTTTTTTCCCTCAACACATTGAATGCAGGGAGCATCGCCGGTGCCGTGGGTAAGATGGCAAGGAATAGTCTCCCATATACCCGTAAGCTAAGCAAAAACCCCCACTCGATTATCCATGAACGATCGGTTCTGCAAGCCCACCGGCGCAGTTCTGGTGACACCGACATGGATCCTTCAACCAATGATTGCCGATACCCGCGAGCAGAGAGTCAACGTTACCCATGCAAACCGGGACACATGGCGGCAAGTGGAATCGGGACATAGCGAAGAATTGGAGGCAGTCTCACCTTTTTCGCCTCCAGTGCAGTTCTACTCTGGGTAGCGTAGAGGATTGGCATCTGGACCGAGCCGGCGGCGAAACCAGGCCACATCATGGACCATGCGCGGATCTGCTGGTGTCTTGATCTGGGGCGCTTGGCATCGGAGGATCACGACCAACTTTTGGGTCTCCCGAGGCTTTATCAGGCCCCTGGTGCCATCCGACGGCCGAAGCTGAAGTGAGTCGCAGCACACGGTCGAGGAGCCTGCTCGATGGAGGCGACCATCTTCTCCAGCATGTTATTGTGCCACCCGCACCCGCACCCGCATCCCGAGTCATAGGAGACTGATGGTGGGCAGAGACGACGGCTGACGTGGCTCGTTGGTTGTTCTCTGGTGTGGCTATTTCACGTGAGCTATTTTGAAAGCTTTCTTCAATCAAAGGATGCTTTTTCTATATGTCAAGTGAAGTCGAGTCCGACCACAGCCCACCATGGGCTTCTTGTTATTTACGGACAACAAGCGATATTGAGTCTGTCGGCCATCAATGCGAAGAGGCCTTGTCAGCTCTCCAGGTGAGCTTTGTGGGTTCCGGACTAATATTCCCATGCAACGGCAATAAAACCAACCAACTTGACCACCAACTCGTTGGTTACTTGAATTGGAAAAGCAGCCCGACGTGATCCGACTCCAACTGCGAGCTCAGCGCGATCGCGGCTCCTAACCTTCGATATGACTGGGCCGGAGGTAACAAGAATCGCCGTCGAACATATCGGTTTTACCACGACGTATTCCGAGGGCAACTCCTCACGAGACCACTGAGTCAAGACCATCAAAAGACGCAAAAGCCCGCACAACGAACCGCAACGGACGAACCGGTTCATTGTTCAGCGAAAGCCAATTGCTGACCGATCACTTGGTAAAAGATTTCGACTTGTTGGCCTCGACTTGACGCTCAATATTGCGATTTTCTTTGCATCGACTCTTGACTGGCACTGGCCAGGCTTCAACGAAAGCAGGACTTGACGGGAAACTCGGCAAATTGCTCCGGCTAAAACTCCCTTTCACGAGAGCGCGAATTTTCGGCGCAGCGCCGATCGTTCTGGAAGAACGGCAAACTGGCAGGACTTTATTTTTATTTTTATTTTTTTATTTTTTCTGTACGGAAATCGCGGTCTTCCGCGCCTCGACAGCCACTTGCGCATTAAGTTGCAACCCCTCATGTTACTGCAAACAACTAGTGCGCCGCTTTCTGTCGCCTGGATATTGCTTAGTGCATCGAATATCGGTTTTGTGATTTCAGGAGAGGGAAACGTAGCTCGAAGGAAACGCAGAAAGCGTTCTTGCCACGCGGTCGTGTCCTTTTGCTCCGCCGACAAGACTGGAGTGACATTTCTTGATTAGCTGGTGGGACTTTGGCCAGAATCAAGGATTTCTGATCTGTCCTTTTGCTGCGCTGGCTACAGACGACGCTTGAAGTCTTCAGCCAGAATTCGGGCAGCGGTATTCATGTCATATTTGACGGGACGTTTTCAGCTGAAAGCTACTACGTTTGCTGGCAGGGTACATGGAATTAGCAGTTCTTGTTTGTCCACGTCGGCTAGACAGCTTCCTTCCTGTCAAGATCCGTCGATGACTTGAAGGTTTCTGAAACATCTTTGCTTGAACTGCTGGAGGCTGAAGAAAATTCTACAGCTCAGATCGATTGCGTTTGGGCCGGCGTCGTTAGCATACCGTCGCCTTCAATGCCTGAATGCGCCGTGATCATAAACCACTGCATCAGATAATTTTGAGGATCCATGGTCAAACGAGGACCGACCAGCGCAGCTAACGCGCCATCGACTTGACAAATGAAATAGGGGCAGGATATTCGGCACCCCATCCTGGCTATTCGGCACCCCTCCAGCCACAGCCAAGTGGGCGCGCGCCACATAGGCCTCCAATAACCAGCAAAAAGAGCAGTTGACTTATTAGGCTAATAGGAGGCCAGTATTTAGTTGTTTTGTTTTACGTTAAAAAGCCCTCTGTTTTGCGCGTTTTAATATTATTTAAATAAGTGGCTAAAGTAGGCGTATTTAGAGCTAAATAATATAGTCAAAGTAGGCATATATAATGCATAAATAAGCAGCAAAAAACAGTAACTTATATTAAAGTTATTTAGAGTCTATAATACTCTCTAATTACTTAATTTAATATAGTTTAGCCTTCTTAACTGTAGTAGCAGTCTCTGCAGCCTCTGCCTCTTATAGCTTTATATCTATAAGCCCCTTAACTTCTATAGTTATTTCAAGGTTATATTTATTATTAATAAGATCCTATAGGGTATTAGACTGTATCTGAGATCTTAATAATTATAAAAGACTCTTTATAGGTATTAGTAGCTTTAGGTAGCCCTTAGAGGAGGGGCTTTATAGTAAGGGGGTGTTAGAGACTAGAATTAGGTTATTAGCCTTACTATAAGGCTAAGTATACTTAACTACTTTAAATCCCTTATTAGTAGTAGTATATATATAACTTTGTTAGTATTTAGTACTAGAGTTATAACTATTATAAGTTTTAATAGCTTTAAAGCCTTTATAGGTTAAAGTTACTTTACCTAGTACTAGTAGTATAGTTAATAGTAGTAGTATTATAGTAGCCTCCTCTACTACTATCTTATACTTAAATAATAAGGGATCTTATATAGTTAACTAGTTAGATACCTTCTCTAACTACTTAGAGCAGCCTTTACCTTATACTTCTCTTAGGTTAAGTATTATTAGTTTATTATTATAGAGTAGAAGGTATACCTAAAGCTAGTAGAGATAGATCTTTAAAAGCAGTATTAACTTATTATTAATAATAAAGTTATAAAATATATAGTAGTATAGCAGCTTATAGGCCTTCTTAAACCCACAGAAACTATAGTTATACTTTAGCTTCTAAAAGGAGCTAGTTTTACCCTTTATTGCTAGCTTTTAGAGCTTACTAATAAGGATAATAAGTGCTTTTAGGCATATATAATATTAGATATTCTTTAAGAGGGTATAGCAGGAGGAGGAGAGGACTTTTACCTATTATTAACCTTTCTTAGTTATAATTATAGCCTGCTAGCTAGCCTAAAATAGTACTAGCTTATTAAATATACTCTTAAGGTTACTAGTATAGCAGTAAATATATACTTTAATATTAGTATAAGATAACTTAATAATAGAGGTAGTAATATAGTTAAAGTAGGAGTATTTATTAACCTAATAATTAATAAGTTTTTTATATTATAGTTCTAACTAAGTATTAACTATATAGTTAATAGCAGTAGTAGAGAAACCAGCTTTCTAAAACTTCTTAAGCCTCTAGTAATAGGTATTAGTAGTATAACTTTAGAGAATATTATTCTATATATTGAGAAATTCCTAGAATTTTAGATACCTTATAACACTACTATTAGGTTCTCTTATAGTAAGTAGGAAGTATTTTTAAGTCTTTACTAGTATATTAAGATTAATATACCACTAGTAGAGTAGATATAGGATAAAGTGAAATTTCAGGCTAGTATTAAGGGCTTAAAGAAGTGCTAACTTATAATCTATATATATAACTTTTAGTAGTAGAATATTTAACTCTATTAGTAACTCTGCTAGTATATTAACTGCCCACTAATAATTACTCTCTTTTTCACCACTCAAAAAGCAGGATATAACTTAGAAGGTATACTAGCTATTAGTCACACTATAAATATTAAATAATAGTATATTAAAGTGATTTATTTTATATATTAAATCTATTAATAATATATCAGAATATTAATAGAGAAGATTAATACCACTATATAGTGCAATAAAAAGAGCAGTAATATAGTTCTAGTTATCCTAGAGGTAATAATACTAATACTAATTATTATTTTTAAGCTTATTAAAGAGCTACTTAATAGGGGTTTTACCACTAAGTTCTGCTTTTTAATAAGTAGCAAAAAGATTCAGTATATTACAGGCAGTAATTTTTTCCACCCTATAGATATATAAGATCATTAATATCTATACCAAATAGATCCCCTTATTCCATAACTTTACCACCTTATCTCTATACTTAATAAGGGTTTTATAGCAATTTTTAGTATATATAGAAGGGTTAAAAACCAGGTAGTTATAGCAGTTATAACTACTAGCTGTAATAGGCTTAAAAACCTATTTATTAACTACCTTCTTAACTATAATTTACTAGTAGCAGCTAGTATTATAAGAGGAGGATTTACACTTCTTTAACTAATAAGTAGAGGCAGTAAGAGCCCTCTTTTTAGCACTATTATAATACACTATATAGGTATAAGTATAAATCTCACAGTTACCCTTTAACCACAGCAAAAACACTATAAACCCAGCCTTATATATAGTATTATTAAGTGCTTTATATACTACTTATTTTAATAGAAAATAATACCCTAGAAAAGAGTAAATATACTAACATTTAATAGTTAACATAGTAGCAGTAGTATAGTAGGTATATTTATTATTATTATCAGATAAGGCATACTTAATCTTAACTTAGAATATTATAGATAATAGTAAGTAGGCTCTAAATAACCTCAAATCAACAAAAATATATTAATACTAATAAAGTTTTACAGTAACTATAAGAAGACTAGCACTATCTTTTTTAGCTAGGCCTGCCCGCAAAAGTCCAATTATGGAGGTCAGAACTTAGCTGTGGCTGGAGGGGTGCCGAATAGCCAGGATGGGGTGCCGAATATCCTGCCCCATGAAATAGTTCACGCGTGGTTGCTTTTTCTTATGCGACTGACGCGAACGATGACGACGCTACGTTCGGGTTTATTACGACAACTCGGTCACCGAGCTACTGACTCCTAGTCATCTTCACCTCAAACATAAATAGACAATTTAACAAAGATGTCGCCTGCCAACCTCGCCAAGCCAGGTCATTCATTTAAAAAGACAAGTTCGAGCCGATTCTCTCTTGCACGCCAAGTATGCATTCTTCATGTCGCCTTGGTAAAGCAATTTCTTAACCAAAACTCACGAGGAAATAATAGTTCGGAGTACCAAGGCAACGTTTGAAGAATAACCTCCCAGTCAGGCTCCCGAAGAGCTGTCCCAACTCTAGAGCAACCCGGTGAGAACTTGTATGCAAACGACGAAGAAATTGCCAGTCTCTAGGTGATGTCCTGCTATGCTCCCTTACAAGCATCGCAATCCGTCCGATGTCGACAGGGTGCCCGTCATCAACTAATAAGTTGAACAACCCCCAGGCTGAGACTTGGCAACCAGGAAGAGACTTTATCTAGGATCCTTGCATGGAATTGAACATAAGCGTAAAGGGCATACACCAAGTAATTTACCGATCATTGGTCAGAGCAATTCTTAGGTATAATGTATTGACTTGCCAAGAGCGCAGTCCAGCAAGCTGACGTCTCTTCACATCAACTTTGAGTCAGTGCACTTGCAATGGCAACTGGAATCAGCTCGAAGTTTGGCTTCCCATTGTCATCCGGACAAGGCAGTCTCCGGATGCTCGTGATAACGCAGATAGATCTAATAAAGACTTTTGGGGCCTGCAGAGGGTCTGTAGGGCTACGCTGGCGCCAAAAAAAAAAAAGAAGCAGACGAAAAGACGAGACGAAATATTGAACCCACGGTTCGCCCACTGACAGCATCTGCAGGTCCCGATTATTAGCAGGCGCAAGGCCGAGAACTTGGCCCGGGTTGAACCGGATTAATGCGGAGTCTTCGGGGTTCATTCGGGAAGGCTGGCAGAGAACACCATGCCGGTCAGGGTCCACCCCCTCGCGCTTGTTCATCTTAGGATCTTTTTAACTTTCGCAAGCCCCTGGAATTGTCCTGTTTGGCTTTTTCTCAATCTTCTCCCAACCTTCACATCGTGTTCGCTTACATTCGTGCTTGTGGGGACGCACCTGGATCGCTTTACTCATCTTGCCGGATGATGGTCTAGAAAAGATCTTTGGACCCGGGTGTTACTCACGTCTCCACGGACCAAGCGTTTGCCTTGCGCGTCTCACAGTTGCCGGGCGAATCCAAACGACGCGGGACAGACTCTGGCACCGTAGGAGTCCTTGCTGTGCCGCACAAGAAGAGTCGTGACTGCGAATGACCTCAGATCATGTGTTGAAAAGTTCTTTGGACTGGAGTGGAGTCTCAACGCTGGGCCTCATTCGGAAGATATAGCCGGTATCTCGATAATCGGCAAGTCGCTTCCTGATGCGCTCGACAGTGACTGGTCGAAAAGACCTTGGGTGGGACGCCGCCGCATCATGAGGTTGTTTGTCGGCCCGTGCTATAGAGCCAAATCTCTTGCCGCGTGCCGTCTTGGCCCTCGTTTAGCCTTTTAAGGTGCTAGTATGAGTCTCCCGCGGGACGCGACCTTCCAAAGCTTAGCTCAAACGGATGTTATTCCGGAGCCATGATAATCATTCTTGAATGTGGTTGGCCATCGCATGTCGTGATCGGGGCCCTTTTCGTGTTGCGTCGACCGAACATCGACTCAGAACCTTCGCCCTAGAGTCTAGACACGGCCAGGTCCATCAGCCTACGACAATGTCCGGTGCCGTGACTCCGGGAATGGTGGGTCTGACGAGGATTGGCGATGGTGCCGACTTACACCGGAAGCGCGCCAGGATCCTCGTAGAATGGGTTTGGGGGATAAAACTCTGATAATATCCCGCCTCGTCATCTAATCTGATCTTATCTGATCTCTGCGTCGATCTTGCGACTTGTTACCTTTCTTCGACAAAGACGATGGCCAGCCTCGAAGGGAACCGAAAGCGAGGCCGCGATCCCGTGGTAGGTGAGCCCGAGCCTATCAGCCCAACGAACTCTGTCGAAGAGGCCAAGCGTTCCTCCGGTAAGATGTCTGCATCTCGTCGAGAGTAAACGAGCGGTATTTTCTAACGACCACCTACGGCAGATGAATCCAGTGCTCCCAGCCAAGACGTTCTCTACGCAGCTGGAGTCGGTCTCCGACCCGATGATCCTTCGTTGCCATGCCTCACGCTGCGAATGTGGGTAATTGGCATTGGCTTCTGCCTCTTAGGCAGCGGCGTCAACACACTCTACACCTTCCGATTCCCGTCCATCAGTCTATCTCAGTCCGCCATCCAGTTCTTGGCGTACCCTGTTGGGAAAGCTTGGGAGTTCGTCGTCCCGGATTGGGGAGTTTCTATCAAGGGACATCGCTACAGCCTGAATTCGGGTCCCTTCAACTACAAGGTACATCCCGCCATCATCTGAGAACAAACGCTTATGCGGGGCACCAAGCTGACACCCGTGTCTCAGGAAAACATCCTCATCTATATCATGGCCAACCTCAGCTTTCTCACGAGACTCAGTGCCGACGTCCTGACCGAACAACGAGTTTTCTACGGGTTGGAAGCAGGATGGGGATTTGAACTTACCATGACGCTTGCCACGATTCTATTCGGGTTTTCACTGGCCGGTCTTTGCCGTTCCTTTGTGGTCGAGCCTGCAGGTTTGCTGTGGCCTGGGGTCCTCGGTAACACCGCGCTGAACGCGACCCTGCATTCGAGCCGAAAGGAGGACGAGACCCAGTGAGACCCTTGGCCATGCCTTTCGTGCAACTATGACTGATACCAGACCCCGACAGAACCAAGTGGACGGCCTCAAGATACAATTTCTTCATGTTCGCCTTTGCCGCATCCTTCTGCTGGTACTGGTTCCCCGACTTCATTTTCCCAGCACTTGGATACTTCACCTGGGTATGCTGGATTGCCCCGAAACATGCGGTGGTCAATCAGGTCTTTGGGATGAAAAGTGGAATTGGCTTGCTGCCATTCACCTTTGATTGTAGGTTGGCGCGAGTCGACATCAGAAAGTGACGATATCGCTAACTCGGCATAGGGAGTCAAATCGCCTACATTGGGTCTCCCCTTATTGTGCCAACCTGGGCGACCTTGAATGTTCTCGCGTCTCTAGTCTTCTGGATCTACATCGTCTCTCCGGCCCTGTACTACTCAAACACCTGGGACTCGGCGTACTATCCCATTCAAAGTAACTCCATCTACGACAAGATGGGAAAGACTTACAACGTCTCGAGAGTTATCGACAAGAAACATGGGTTCACCTTCAATGATACCAGATACGAAGCATACTCGGACGTAAGGATCTCAGCTCTGTCATTGAAAAATTGCTGAATACGTTTGTCGTCCAGATTTACCTTCCAGTCACGTACGCTCTCAACACTTTCGGTCTTTGCTTCGCCACGATTGCCTCTCTTTTCGTGTGGTTATTCCTGGAAAAGCGCCGTAGTATTGCGGCTGTATTCCGTGGATCTCAACTTCCCGCCTTATTGGGCCGCAAGGTTGTACCTCGAGGGAATCCCCAGCCGTTGTACTCGACCGTGCCCGCGTGGTGGTACTGGATCGCCACAGCTCTCGCACTCGGTCTGGGTATGTTTGCGTGCGAGTTCTACCCCGTCCAGCTTCGTTGGTACGGCGTCATTCTTGCGTTTGTGGTTTCTTCGGCGTTCTTCGTCCCGGTGAGTGAGAGCACTCCATCTCCGTTTAGCTGAGGCGAAGGCATGATGCTGACCAAAGCGCCGAAGCTTGCCTGGGTGTATGCGACCGCCAACATGAAGATTCAGATCGACATCTTCTGCCGCATCGTTGCGGGTTACATCTGGGAGGGCAAGGTACTTGCCAACATCTGGTTCTTCAACCTGGGATATATCTCGGGCATCAAGGGCCTGGCGTTCGCCCAAGACCTCAAGCTGGGTATCTACTGCAACGTGAGAGCCTCCGCGGGCTTCGACCTTCCCTGATTTCCCTAACGGCCCCCCGTAGATCCCACCACGAAATCTGTTCCTCGTGCAATCGGTCGGCCTGGTCATCGGCAGCCTCGGTCAAGTTTCCGTCCTCAACTGGGCCCTCGACCACATCCCGGACATATGCACCACCAATGCGCCCAACGGCTTCACCTGCCCCTTCTCCCGCACCCATTTCAACACCAGCATGGTATGGGGCGCACTGGGGCCGCGTCGTTTCTTCGCTGAGGGGGCCATGTACCGAAACCTGCTCTGGTTCTTCCTAGTTGGAGCGGCGCTGCCAGTGGTCGTCAACTTACTTAGAAAGAAGGTCTTCCCGAGCGCCACGTGGCTCAAGAAAGTCCACGTGCCCTTGTTCCTCGGAGCTCTCAACTTTATTCCTCCGGCATCCGGGACCAACTACGGTAGCTGGGCGATCGTGGGCCTCATTTTTGGGTTGCTGATCAAGAGGAGACAGCGAGATTGGTGGAGAAGATACAACTTCGTGCTCAGCTCTGCCTTGGACTGCTCGGTAGCGATCGCTGGTATTGTCATCTTCTTCGCCTTGTTCTATTCCGGAGCCTCGAAGAAGTTCAAATGGTGGGGAACTGATGTCTACAAGGTGAGTAACAATGGTCTTACCCGGGGAGGGAAAGGTGCTGACTGGTTCGTGAAGAACACTTGTGACTGGAAGAGCTGCACGTACATGCAACGAGACGCCAAGTAAGCCGTCAGCATAATTCATCTCTTAATAGTTCAAGCTATGAAACCCAAGGACCTCAATTATTCAAATACAGTCGAGGTTTGCTTGCCGGACTCGTAGCTGAAAACTATATCATCTAAGCTTATGCCGAGTAGTAGCGTGATATCACCCGACGTAAGCACGCCGACGCATCATATATATACCTAAATATCAATATCTTCCTTTATCTACCCGCTTTTCCATGCTTTTATATGAACCGTGGGAGGCGTTTTGCTCCCCCCAAACCACCTAAACAGATGCACCTGCCTCCAGACACCCGCATCCTTCCCTTCCTGACGGTTGCTGTCGTTCAGTTTGCAACAAGGCAGAGTGCCAGAGTGGTGATTGGGTGCGACTCGAAATCGTATGGCTTCGGCCGCGCAGGTTCGAATCCTGCCTCTGTCGTTCTTTTTCTTGGGTTTTGTGTCGAGAGACATGATTTTGCTGCTGGGGTGAACTGAGGGGGATCAACGGAAAGTGCCCTCGCCAGACTGACCTAACATTTGTAGTATAAGAAATGTTCCTAAATAAGATGCATAGATTTAGTAGAACTAATTAAAAGTTCTAGTGCAGTGAAAATTATCATAGAGCTATGAAACGATCAGTTGCATGCCACTTTGAGGCGATGCTGTTCGTCTATACAAGTCGTGAGACTATAACTAACTTTAAGTCAGCCTGCCCTTAGTATTATTATTATTAGTGGACAACGGGCGCGGAGCGATGGGCGCAATCGGCGCCAGAAAGAGGAAACCCAACTTGACAACAAGCCAGACATCTCCAAGGAAGACACCGGCTTTCAAGCTCAATTGATAAATGATTGATGGCCCTGCCACAGCGCCACGGCTTGAACGGTCAAACATTGACGCCGTTAAACGGGCGGGTTCAGAAAGCTTGGTTGTTAGAAGGTATGGGAGCTCGGGTGAAGCCTTGCCCGCATATCCAATAGCAAGTACTCCTTTCATAGGCTCCGTAATACATGCATTCTTTCACTTCTCAGACACCTACGGCTGTAGAAGCGGGCCTGCAGTGCGTAAGATGCCTGCCTTGATGCAGCTGTATTAGGTATTTCTACTGTTCTTGCTGACGCAGCAAACACAAAAGTCCTCTACGCTCATCGTTTCCCTGTAAACACTCATTCCCCTCACTTTCCTCTCATCTCAACTCAATTTCGCAGACCGGTACCGTAACGGCAACGATTGATAAGATTAAAACCGAACCTGCAGGAGCGGCATTCTCGGGGCGATCGACAACAGTAGGCCAACCGAGTGAGTACCGAGCGAGCGCCCGCACCGCATGTTTCCCATTCGCCTGCTTCATCAACCTTCATCGACTTTTCATTCCCAGTCATCGACTCTCCCAACACTTCATTGTCTACGTGAGAAACAGGCTCGGCGCGATGAACTGGATCACTCGGCTCGCCGTGGCAGGCCTCATCGGCACCACCAGCGCAAAGAGCGAGCACAAATCGACCGACTTCGACTGGGACACCATCACACCATCGCACAAGCTCGAATACCATCCATGCTACGACGAGTACAGCTGCACGCGCCTGATCGTTCCGTTGGACTGGCTCGATGAGGGAAACCCGCACACGGTCGCGTTGGCCATTATAAAACTCGCGGCCAAGGTGCCCGACTCCGACCCGGCCTTTGGCGGCACCATCTTCACGAACCCCGGCGGCCCGGGCGGCTCGGGCGTCGACTTGATGTTGTCCGAGGGCCACGTCCTCCAGGAAACCGCCGACACGGACCGCAAAAAATACGAGATGCTCAGTTGGGATCCCCGAGGCGTGCAGTTCACCTCCCCGAAGGCGGAGTGCTTTGAGGAGGATCAGCTGGCGAGAGGGGCCGATAAGATGCAACGCCTGGCCATCGGGCCGCTGAATGCCAGCCCGGACGCACTCAGGCGGCAGTGGGCGAGGATCCACGGGTACGGGAAGCTGTGCTCGCAGGCTGCGGTGAACGGCTCCGTCATTCCGTTCGCGACGACGGCTTCCACCGTGCGGGACATGGTTGCGATGCTGGACAAGATCCAGGAGCTGCGAGACGAAGAGTCGGCCGCTCGAGTTGCTGTAGGGGATCAAGGTAGCCAGAAACCGATAATGCGTTCTCGATCCGATAAGCCATTGCGCATGCTGTATTGGGGGTTCTCATACGGTAGTTTCCTGGGCAACACGTTTGCTTCCATGTTCCCGGGCCGCGTCGGTCGGGTGATTGTCGATGGCATCGTCGATGCAGATGACTACGTCGCTGGAGTAAGAGGCCCCCACGAGCGACGCAGGACAAGAGAAGAGGCTGACCGTGGCATCAGGGCTGGAAGACAAATCTCCAGGACACGGAAAAGCTCGTCGAGGTATTCTACAAGACCTGCTTCACTCACAAGTCGAAGTGCGCCCTTCGTCGGCCGGAAGACAAGAAGTGGGAAGACGTACGCTCGCGCGTGCTCGACCTCGCCAAGCGCTTGGACAACGATCCCTTCTCTACGTTGGAAGGAAAAGTGATCCGTACACTGACTGGCTACGATGTCGTCGACACCTTCAAGCAGCCCATGTATCACCCTTACACGAGGTTTGTGACCCTCGCCGAAAGACTCAATTCGGCGATCGAAGGCAATTATACCGCCCTTCTCGAAAACGCGTTTGAAGATTTTCCGCCCCTCGACGGTGTTTGCGCCACGCCCAACGCAACCCTCCCATACCCTTCCTCGGGCGGTGATGGGGGACAGAGCATTCTTTGCGGCGATGCTGAAGACGCTACGAGCATGACCCTGTCAGATTACCAGGCTTATGTGTCCGAATTGGTCGACCAATCTCCGACCTTTGCCGGATACTGGTCGCAGATCCGATTCGCATGCACGGGATGGGACGTCAGGCCCAAATGGCGCTACACGGGACCTTTTTCAACTCCTGAACACGACCCGTCCGTGGTGGAAGGCAAGCCGGCGGCGCCGTTGCTTTTCCTATCGTCCAGGCTCGATCCCGTGACGCCGCTGCGGAACGCGTACAAGATGAGTGCAAGGCACCCGGGGTCAACAGTGGTGGTCCAGGAGTCTATCGGGCATTGCGCGGCGGAGACTGGAAGCAAGTGCACGAAAGAGATCATCCAGGCTTATTTGGAACACGGGCTTGTGCCTGAGGATGGGACGGTTTGCGAAGCTGACTGCGATCCTTGGGATGGAGACGACTGCTTGCCGTCAACCAAGGGTATCAAGGTGGCTGGATTGGGTCCGTCCCCGGAGATGCTTGTTCTATGATTTAGCAGAATCGTCAACCAGAGCTCGTGAAGTGTTTGATGCCGGTAGCTGACGCTGACATCAGAACCCGGTTTGGCACCTGGGCAGCGAGAGACGAACACACCGACGGGTGTGTCTTAGAACACGAGACACGGCTGAAGACAGAGACTAGTGTGCTTGACAAATTGCACTTGAACCAAGCCCAGCAGGGAAGTTGCGACGTGTATCCTATTCCGCCTTACGGGACGTCAGATCTAAGGCCTGTCTCTGGATAGCCGTTGGTACAACCTGACCAACAGCTGTCGATGTCCATCCTACGTCGAGGAAAGCCGGGGGCAGCCACCAAACTGTCAATCCCCGGACCCCGACACTGATCCGATGTCCGAGTATCGCCGCCGAAGATTCCATGTCCTATTCACCCGCCATTACGGCACGAAAGTCTTCTCAAACCCTCTTGATGATTACCTTGAAGCTAACGTCTTCTTTCCTTGTCGCGTCACCAAAAGTCGACGGCCAGCCTCCAGCCAGCCACCACTGTACACAAAGCCTGACGGTTGAGCATCAAGATCCAACTCAATCGAGTCAAACGTTACGCGAGTTAGAAGAATACGCTGAGACATGCCTCCAGATAGCACCCATGGGTAATTTTCTGCCCCCACGATCGTGTTAGCTCCTTCAATACGAGGTTTCTTACGCCGCGTCTGCCTGACGATCTGGCATTCCCCGCCCGGCGTGTTGGTACTTCCACCCTCATCACTTGTGTATGCATCCGACAAGGCAAGCAGCAGCAGCGTCGCCAAGCAGCAAGCATCATGGGATAGTTGCCCGAGTACCTGGAAGATTGACATCAGGCATGCCATTCTAGTCTGCTAGTAATGGTGAACAATTTCAGCTTTCTTAAGCTAGAGACAGACACGAAGCCACCATCTAGTCAGCTCGAGAATCCCTCCCGCCTAAGGGCTGACAGACTACTGTAGCATCGGTCCACCCGGCGCCACAGACGGGACATTTAGCTTCCATTCTGACATGTTTCGATGGTTCATCTTACGCGAGGATAATCTGCCATAGCCAGATTCGGGAAGAAAGCCCGGCAGAATGGAAATGGGTACACCCAAACGACGTACTGTTGAGGGAAGAGATCATTACGAAAATAGATTATCGTTGAGATGCCCACGTGAGTTCGTATTTGCCAATCTGATGATGGATGCGGCGTCGACGGTTGGGGGAGGACAAGACGTTAACGCCCCCCGCCAGCGTTGCCGTTGGGATGAGGATCGTGAGGTTGAATCGGGTCATTGTCTTCGCCGAACTTCTGGACTTGCCTCTTCATTAGCTCTCAGAGTGTGTGTTCCACCATCGCGAGTGAGTACAAAAACCGGCCAATGCCTCCTGGTTTCTTGATTCATACCATCGCCAGAGCTCATCACATCGCCGACAGTCTCAGAACCTACACTTATTATTCTCGCAGGAATACACGATCTAGCCCTTCGCAATGAAGTTCAACAAATCCCTCATCGCAGCAATCGCCTTCGGCATCTCCTCCCTCGCCCACCCCGTCGAGGAACGCGACGTTCAGACCGTACACCTCACGTTTCACGGTGGACCTGCGTCGTATGAGTTGAACATCCCGGCCGACGGCCAAGTCTATTCGACAAGTGAGATACCTACTTTGATACCCCTTTTTTTTGGCTGGATATTTCACCAACCTTCATGTGCCACAGACAGTGATATCTCGGTCAACATCATCGATGCGCCCGACTACAATGCCATCAGCCAGTGCACCTTCTACACCAACGGCGAGAAGGCTCTCGTGAGCGGCATTACTCCGCAAGGTCTCCAACAAGTCATCATCGGACCTCCGCAGCCCGTCACAGGAGTGAGCTGCTATGGCATGTGCGTCCCGACTTACGGAGCTTGCTACGGTACCGATGGCCAGTATGTCGGACCGTGCTGCAATGGCTTTTGCGCCGCGACCAGATGCCGGCCTTGGATCCAACCGACTTGAATCTTTTGTCGTGACTCATAGCCGATGCTAAGAAGCCGCCTCGGCCTCGAGGGTTCATGCGTGCGGCATGCTTGAGTCTGGGAGTAAGAAGTGACGGCCGGGAACATGAAGATTGGTCGTGATTTATGTGTGCTCATCTTAATTTGATAATTTCCATTTCGAACCGATCACACCAATGAAAAGGTTCTGTTCAAATAGATCCACTACATGCGCAGCTCCAGACTGAATTTATCACGACTCTCCTCACGCGCCCGGGTCTTCGGCCCCGAATTATGGGACCGGACCCGGCCCCGAGGACCCGGTGCCTACCATACTTCCTGATCAGCTGCAGATATCAGCGTCCATTTCAAGCAACGTAAGCTTACAAATCGTCAGTCCGCGCAAGCCTCTGCTCGACAACGCGCCATTTCCATCGTGATTCTCAATGCCGAAGCCCTTCCAACGATAGGTGAAGCAAGGCTTGGCACTCGTAGTCCGACATCCCAGCGTTTGTTACCCCTCACCACATCGGGGCCCACACCGAAGGAACGCCGTTGGGACTTTCGTAGGAGCATGGTACGACATTTGAGTATTAATGTTCCAACGCCAGAAGACCGTAGTTTCACAAGCCCGCTAAACATACCATCACCTTGCCAGTTTTGCAGCAGAAATATCCAACATGGCTTTCAACCCGACCAGGTCAACCGTCAACAATGAAGATTGCGATCTCCACTACTGGTACCAGGGCAAAGGTCCCCTTATAGTCTTCATTCCAGGCGGCAATGGCCACGGTCGGCAGTACAACCCAATCATGGCGGCCCTCTCGGATGAGTACACCTGCGTCACCTTCGATCGCCGCCAGATGTCCGCCAGCCAAGTCAAGGTGAACAAACGTCTCAGTCCGCCCCAGCAAGCCCGCGACGTTCGCGCCATCATCAGAGTCCTGGGTTTCGACAAGGCCATCGTCTTCGGGAGCAGTATGGGCGGTCTTCTCGCGTTCCAATTCGCCCACGACTTCCCCGAAATGGTCCATCGCCTGATCGCCCACGAGGCCCCGGCGTTTTCACTCCTGCCCGACGCGACCGAGGTGTTCGAGTTCAATTACCGGTGTATGGATATCTACGAGACGCAAGGTCTAGAGGCGGCGACGCCGGTGTTCTCGTCCGCTCTGTTGGGATACGACGACGAGGGCGTTCCGAAGCCCGTGTCACCGGAGCCAGAAAATCCCAAGAACTTCTGGGCCCACGAGTTTCCGGTCTTGATGAGCTATATGCCGAATCTGCACCGAATCAAGGAGAACAGAACGAGTGTTGCGGTGATGAGGGGCGTGAGAAGTCGGGATGCGTCCTATGCGAGATCGACGGACGAGCAGGCAAAGCTCCTGGGTTGTCCTCATTTTCTCGTGCCCGGCGGACATGAAGGGTTCCAAGTCGAATTGGAGGCGTTTCTGCCACACTTCATCAAGCTGTTGGAGACTCTTGAGCAGAAGCGTAGCGAGCGTTCGTAAACGGTCGGGAAGGGGGGTGGCTGTCGTCCAAGCGTGCGGGTAATCGCATCGTAGATTCGTAGGAATCGTCTCCGCGCTTCGATCCGTGTACGCGTGTGACCATCTGAAGAAGTCGATTAGTGAAACTTGAGCTTCTTCAGTCCTCTCGTCTGTCTCCAGTGATTTGTTCCCTCCAGCATTTCCTCGCAGCCAACCAGCAACCAGCCCCGTTTTCTCAAAAAGGGCTCATCTGCTTTTCCCTTTTGCTTTCTTCTACCTGTGTTCAGGGCGGGAAAGGCTGCGTTGGTACAGTCGCAGTACGTCGAAGACACGGAGAGATTAGTGAGATGTTACTAACGACGGGCTCGCTGGTTCAGGCGGTTCTGTAGCTTCCTCCTCTCCGCAGTGCTCGTGACACCCGTCCAGTCCTCCGAGGGATCCCTCAGCTCCACCGGGCGAGGATTCGAGAGCGCTGGGATCGAGGTCCCTTCAGGAACCCCATGGCCGGGACAGAAACACATCTCCATTGTACTTGGACACGCGGGCGTCAGCCGTTCTGCCGAGATTATTCGTCGACAAATTACCAGATCGGGACCATCAAGTGCGAGTGGCGGCGGAGGTCTTCCGTGAGAATGGGACAAAGGGTTGGACAATGTCGTCTGGGAGGGTTGCAGGATATGTTGGTCACATCAGCTTTGCTGGGAAGCATTCGGGGGCTGGTATCAAGTCCGCAACGGCACAAAGAATCAAAGATTGATGTATGGAGCGATGCACGTCTGACGTAAGGACCAAAGAAAGAAATCTGATTGTTTCTAAAACGATCGATGAAGAAATGAAGTTATGTACAGATAGCAAACGAGGGAATGCACCATCGAGTGTGTCGCCCAATGTACAAATTGAATTTTGAATCATCAAAGACCCGTTCAGAGGGTATATGCTTCCGTTCCCCGAGTCTATGCGTCTTAAACGTCGTAGGTGCTGCCGACGGGACCGAACTTGACGTTGGACCAGATGACCTGGGAGTTGGGGTACTGCTCGATGACCTCGGAGGGAACACCGGAAGTGGTGGGACATGGGCCACGGTCGACACCAGGCTCGCCGGCACGGTCGACGGGGTAGCTGGAGTCGAGCCAGAGCATGTTGGCAAAGTTCTAGACACACGTCAGCTATTCGTCCAACTCTTTCTCGCGGACGGGTTTTGCTTCCTGCGACTTACATCGCTCCAGATGGACATGACAAGGACCATGGGGATCTCGAGGGCGTCGTTGAGCTTGGACCAGCCGCCAACCTCGTTGAAGCGGTCACGCTCTCCGAAGACGGAGAACTGAGCCTCGCAGAACTCGGGAGTGATGTCGGCGTTCTCGTTGGGGATGCCCTCGTAGGTGGTGCCGGGGATCTCGATTTTGTTGCCGTCCTGGATGAAGAACTGAGACATGCGGTTGCTCTCGAAGCGAGTGACAACACTGTTTTGGTCATGTTAGCCTCGGTGCCATGAGAGCGTGGTGGCTCGGGGTATCATATGCTTACGTGAACTTCTTGGAGGTGTCGACAGTCTTGCCCTTGCCGTAGAAGTCCTGGTTACCCATGCGGTACGGGTTGAAGTCACAGCCGTTGGCGTCGCAGCCGCCGCCGTAGCGGTCCTCGGAGTAGGTGCCGCCGCAGCTGGTCGTCTCGCAGACGTGGTAGTTGTTGTTCTCGCAGGGGTGGGGAGTGAGAGCGAACGCAGCATTGTTGGACTCCCAAACGTCAATCTCGGCGCAGCAGGCACCGAGGTTGCCGAAGCCGGAGTTGGCATCGGTCTTGGAAGGCGCCCATCCCTCAATGTTACCCTGTGAGCGGCTCGGTCAGCTTTTGAGGCTCTTGAAACTACCTATACAATTCATCTTCTCCCCAACTCAACTTACCAGACCGTTGATGAACTTCAGATCACGGGCACACTGGGCGTCGCAGTATCCGGTACCGTACTTGGCACCAGCGGCGTTGTTGACGTCGGTGGAAAGACCACCATCTTCGTGCATGGCAACGAAGTAGAGAGCGCTGTTCATGCCGCACTCGACGGTGGACAGATCGACATCGAATGCGAACTCGTTGCCCATGAGAGTGAACATCTGGTACTTGGACTCGCTGTTCATGAGGTACATGCGGGATCCGACGTTCTTGCCGTACTCGTGCGTCTGAACGAACTTGAGCGTCATGGCATCGCCGCTGGTTGAGACGCCGTAGGTGGGGCCGTAGTCGGCTCCCTCGATGGCACAGTTCTTGGAACAGTCCTCAGGTCCGGAGCACTTGTCGGTCCACTGGTTCCCTTCGTAGCAGTTCTCGTATCCGCTGGAAGCGTATGTCAGTCGAGCCCGAGTCGGGACGGATAGTGAGTGTAACATACCCGACATTGTGAGCCCAGCGCCAGTTGGCGTCAATGACAACGTCAGAGGTCTTCTGAGAGCAGGAGCCAGAAGAGCAGTCGGACCAGCTCATCTTGGGGTGAACTTCGGGGTCCTCGGTACCAACCTGCTGGGCCACGGCCATGGCCAGCATGGAGAGAGCGGTGATTGTGTACTTCATGGTGAAGGTATTGAAGAGAACAGAAAGTTACCGGTCAGTACTGGAAACTGCTGAAGTGATGTGTGCGTGATGAGGAACAGTACCCAAATCACTTCATCGACCTGACTTTCTTGCTCTACTTATGCTTTTCAATGCCATCTCACGAGGTTCGCCATCGCCCCATCACGGAATGAGGCTCGCCGAACTGATCTTCTCTGGCGTCCCGACCTCCGGTAGCATCGCGTTGTCATTCCGTGATCAAACTGGTAGACAGTGTACTGTCCATCAACGAAACTGGCCTAAGTCAGTCTGGGACAAGCAGCCCCTCGAGCAGCTGTTCTCAAAGGGGCTCCGTGTGACCTTGACTTCAATGTCGAATTTCCAGATCCAGAGATGACCAAGCCCCAGCCGGGACGAAGATTCCGCTTGTTTTTCAGGGGCCAAACGAAGCTGCGCAAGAGGGAGACAATTGCCCAAAGCAGCGATGAACCCCCCCTCAGTCCATGGAACTCATGGCTTTTCGATCCGGAAAGCTCCATATTTCAAACAATCGCCAAGATCTTGTCGGCGGGGAGGAAGCTGCTCCATTGGTTGGGAATTAAGAAAACGACGGTTTGTGGCGGGAGGTTTCTGATGAGCCAAGTCATGTTGTTTGGAAGGCAAAGTCTCGGCGTCGGCAGGACCAGCGAAGAGTCCGGGATGGACGGGTAGAGGTTGCGAGACACCCTCAGGAACGGTCGCCGATCTCAGCCGTCTTCGGTGCTCGCTAGCACAATGTCCGAAGTCATCGTCTCGGCGCTTGAGCGCAAGAACGCGTTGATGGAGACGCGCGCTCGCAGCGGTTTTTTTCTCAAAAGACGCTCTCCTACATGTCCACGCGCCCCGAGTTCGTGCTTGGCGAAAGAGCTTGAAGTTTTTCCAGCCATACAAACATTGGAAAAGCATGAGAAGTACGTCTTGGTAAGCCTCTTCGGCTTTACTCCGTGTCGGTTACCAAATCCATGGGCTCCGAGCCCTGATGCTCGCCACTCCGTGAGTGAACGGCATGATCCAACAATTAGCGGCTGTCCACGTAATCTCCCACGCCGCTCGTCGCGCAAGTTTGGAACCGATATTTTCCAATGCGATACGGTGGCCATTAGGGGGATGTCGGGCGGCACAGAACCACATGCAACGCCGTTTTCGGGTATCGCAGCGGCAGCCGGTAGTGCAGATAATGAAGGCTCGTGGCATCTTGCTCAGGGGTCGAGGACGACGAATGGCCCGATGCCTCTTGGCTTTGGCTTTTTGCCGAAGAGGCGTCTGGGGGATCTGCGGGGATGAAGTCTGGGCGTGCAGGCATTCCAGCGGGAGAAGGGCTTGACGGGGATAAATATGTCGTGCTCATTGGTTTCGTGGCGGGGTCGGTGGGCAAACATCACGGCACACGGAGGACGACGCTCCGTTCACTTCATATAATACATTGTATATCCGGCGTCCATTGGTGCCATTCCTTGGTGACGTTCTGCATTCACCCAGCGTCGTATTTCGGAGTCTCATCGTCGGCGTCACTTTGCGTCACTATTGGTCTGACAACCGCTCAGAGCTGCGCATTTAGATGAGGATGCTGTGAAGGTACGATTCAGAGATGTCAATTTTGCAGGCTAAACACACGAATCTCCCTGGAAGCAACGCGGCTCTTGATGGGATTGCGGGCCGAAGAAGGGGCACAATCTTTGGCCTGGGAAATCTCGGGCCCTCGGCTATCTTCTATGATGAATAAGGATAACCAATATGCTTTCCGAAAATGCCGTCTGTTATCCGAGCTGATTACGCGTGAACCGACTAGATGAGCTTGATGTAAGACAGAATACGGACATATGAGGTCAGACTCCAAGTTCAATGTTTCCCCAACTTCCACCTGCAACGCGTTCCTGAACTTTAGACTTTGTGACCTAGTATCACCATGAATTCTTTCATAGGTGTGGACATTCTAGAAGGGGAAAGAAGAAAGATTTCCAGAAGTACCGATGAGACAGCTTCAACATAATATTCGCTAAGCTTCTCGCCAGACGGTGATGACGTCCGCTCACCTACGGTTGTGGGATGAAACCTACATGTATGTAAGCATCTACCCCCAAGACCGCCTCGGCTCACCAACAAAGACCTTGGGTGTTACGGCTACAGCATCGTTTCGAGAATCAGTCGAGTTCTACTGACAATCTACCCGTTAACACATATAGACAACTGGTTTGAATAACTTCTCCAGTGTTACACTACTTATCTCATTTCTCCATTTCGGAATAGTTCATTCTCATCGCAGATGTGTTGTGCTCCACATGGTTCCGGCTTCCAGGCACTCGGTTGGTTACACAGGCCGAAATCGCCTACGAATCTCCCAATTTAGTCTCAGTGACTACGTAAGGACCTGAGGTACAATTTGGAATTTACTGGCGATTAGGCACTGAAATGCTCCTGTTCAAACGTATTTGGATTGTGAGTTCGTTCGGATTTATATATTGATTAACATATTAGACGAAGCTGATGGGCGTTATAGTGTGATCAACATATGCAAAGCGGACCTGCTGTCGAAGTATGTTGGCTTTATTCGATACAAGAATCGGAAAATATCAGTCAAAGCGATGATTAAATCCATTGATATCGTTCAAGTCATGTTCAACAGGATGACAAACGTGGGCCTCTTCACACAGGACGCCAGCTACAAAGCGACAGGAAAAAAACAGCTGTATCTGCATATGCGTGTCAGTACTTGACGAAAAAAGTCCGCCAGAAAGCTTCAGAAAGATGAGCCTCGAGCATGGCATGGCAAAAAAGCCAGAAAAGTCGTAAGCATCAACCTTATAATCCCAAGACTCCATGCCGCTTGGAAAACGTCACGGAAATTGACCATCTTCTTACCACATAGCTTCATGCATCCGTAACACGTGGCCGCGAAACAGCCAGTAGTGTTTTCGCCCCTTGCGAGCCTCTTACCGCTTCTCATGTCTCGTTTATCTCACGCCAAATCAGAGACCTGAAAATGTCTTCCTGCATGCAAGCGGCCGGCCGGTGGTCTCGCCCATGTGTAGTTGCCTATCAGCCCAACAGGTTTCTTTTTCGTGACAATGCATTCCAACGTGCTTACGCCCATCCCTCAATTGGACGTTATATCGAAGGGATGATCACGGTCATCACTCTCGGCGGTAAGCCGTGCTTCTCACCATGCGGTCGTGTGTGTAACGGCGAGGGGGCTCACGGCAACCGTAACGAGTAACAGCGAGTTCAGCAATCCGGCCATGTCACGCCAGCCCATCAGCGCCGCTTCGGGAAGGTTAATACAACGATCTCTCCAACTTTTCGACATTCGTACTTCGGGCCGCAGTGCTCAATTTTGCCCTTGATCGCTTGTTTGAGTTTGCGATATGCATGCTGTGTTCTGGACCAATTGGTCAGAAACCGACCCCTGTGCGACTTCTTGTCTTACCTGCATGTTCCATCAGTCATCATTCAGGTTTAGTGTCTGTCAGTCTGGTCGGTCTATTTGATCATGCGAATTGCCACCCGCTAGGGATTTGATAAGACGCCCAGAATGCTGACAGGGAGGTGATCATTGGCATCGGGGTTGAAGATGGGGGTTAAAAGCTTGACTTCGGCAGTCGTTTCCCTCCGCGGTGATGCCTTTCACTCAAGACTTGTAGTCGTGCCATCCATCAACCGTTCAGTTCCAAGTCGGCTTCTATCGAAGTTTCCCAGCCCAATCTCAACGCCGCAATGGAATCTGATGGAGTCGTGAAGTCGGAAAAGACGGCTCCTCGGGCAGAGTCGATCGAGGTCGCAGAGTCGCAAGCATGGGATCAACACTCCACAAAAAAGCTCCTGAGCAAACTTGATTGGCATATCATCCCGTTCATGTCGCTGATCTATCTGTAAGTCGATGTTCCCGCAAAACCAGGGTCTCGGATATGCAAGGTTAATTAAAGTAAAGATTATGCTTCCTAGATCGGACGAACATCGGAAACGCTCGACTCGACCACTTGGAACAGGACTTGAGATTGAAAGGCATTCAGTACAATGACTGTCTTGCCGTTTTGTTCCCTTTCTACATCGCCGCCGAGATTCCAAGCAACATGATGATGAAGCGTCTCAGACCTTCGATCTGGCTGACCTTTATCATGGTGTGCTGGTCGGCGGCAATGATAGGGCAAGGCTTTGTGAAGGATTACTCCGGCCTCATGGCAACGAGAGTCGTTCTCGGCGTATTCGAGGGCGGCCTATTTCCGGTACGACTCGTAGACACTGTGCCGTTTGCGTTCTCCCGCGCAAAGAAAGCTCATTCCATGTCAGGGAGTCAATTACTACATCACGCAATGGTACTGCAGACACGAATGCGGCTTCAGGATGGCGCTGTTCTTCTCAGCAGCCACGCTCGCAGGCAAGTCCTCCACGTATGACGACGCTTGTAGGCCAAACTAACAGGCGCGTTCCAGGAGCTTTTGGGGGCATTCTTGCGCGAGGAATTGCCGAGATGCACGGCGTAGGAGGCCTTTCCGCTTGGGCCTGGATCTTCATCCTCGAAGGCATTCTTAGCATTTTGGTCTCGTTCACTGCTTACTGGGCTATCTATGATTACCCTGCGACGCGAGTAGAACCCCGTTCCCGTTCCGGCACCTCACAATGACCCGCCGTGAACTGACTTGTGTCCAGCGCCCGGTTCCTCAGCGAAAAAGAACGCACGGAAGTCCAGAGGCGGCTACAAGAAGATTCAGGTCATCTGTCCAACGATTTCGACATGAAGTATGTGTGGCAGGCCATCAAAGATTGGAAGATCTACATCCACATGCTCATTTGCATGGCTGGGTTCTGTCCCATTTACTCAATCGCCTTGTTCCTACCGACCATCATCAAGAACATGGGCTACACATCGAACAACGCTCAGTTGATGTCCGTGCCGCCGTACGTCTGCGCATGCTTCTTCACGATTATCGCGAGTTGGTACGCGGATAGAGTCAGACAGCGCGGCGTTTTCCTGTTGGGCTTCCAGCTCATTGGAATTCTGGGCTTTGCATTGCTGGTTGGCACCACTAAGGCCTCTTCTCAGTACGCCGGAACTGTCTTCGCGGCAGTTGGTGAGTCATCTCTACGTATTGTTGGTTGCCATGAAATATGTAGCTAAACCAGTGTTAGGAATTTACCCCCAAATCCCTCTTGGCATGGCATGGAACAGCAGCAACATTGGAGGAAGTTTGAAAAGAGGAACAGGAATCGCCATGCAAGTCATGGGAGGTAACTGCGGTGGCATTATTGCGTCTTACGTCTACCTCTCTCGGGATGGTCCCCGCTACACTATCGGGCACAGCATTCTTATTGGCTTCGTCAGGTGAGAGACTTACACCGGAACTCGCTTTGGTCTCACATTCTAACGCGGGATTAGCATGGCATTCTTCTTGACATTGTTCATGACAACATGGTGCCGTCGAGAGAATGCTCGTCGTGACCTGGTCGCTAGAGAAGCCGGAGTCCGGGAACTGACTGAAGAACAGAAGGCCATGGAAGCCGAGTTGGCAGATAACGTGCCATGGTTCAGATACACGATTTGAGTCAGGTATTCTTTGAAATCCAATTTTGGATAGCCTCAAGCGACTCGTAAGCTAGTCCGGAGTTCCTTCACAATGCAATGGAGAAGATACGAATGGTGGATGTACTGCAGGCGCGAATGTCATCATATGGCAGAGGACACCCAGGGCTAGTAGCATAGGCCTAGAGAAATCAATTTGAGTTTAATGAACGCAGTCCTACGCATGCTGATTGAGACTGGTGGAGAAATCTCAACCCAGAGGCTGTGAGCAGACCTTCGGGGCATGACCGGACATCGCCGGCCGAGTGGAACCGCGGCCGGGCGGATGCATGGAGCAGGACGCCGGATCCGTTTGCGGCGCATTCGTTGCGTTACCGACAACAAGCTCTGGTCTACTGCGAAGATGGTGCTCATTAATACTCCCTGGGATTAATTGTGATTGTTTTCAATATGGATAATAGCTCAAATCCCTCCAGGCGAGAGCCCAAGAAGAAATCCAACTATTGATGAGAAAGTCATCTGACGGCTTATCGATGCATGGGGGCGGACGACTGTGTAACCCGCAAGATTGAACTTCGCAAGATCAATTCTCGTTTAAGTCAAAGTGTTACTGTACCGAGTGCTTAGTTACGTGACGGAAAGACTGTCAGCCCTGTGAGATTGGGTTGTTTCAATAATGAGTACCTTGAGGCCCGTTCCTCGAAACCGGGCTTGTCATCACATGATGCGGTCTTGATGCAAGTTGAGCGAATCGAGCTTCTTGTCCATCCGTAAATCAACGGTAACACGTTATTGATTAGTGATTTTTTTTTCAATCGTGGATGTTATCGGATATCTATAATAAATCAGATGTCTTCTGTTTATTTCCGTAAGCTGTTGCTTGATGGGATTTGGGGCGGAACGTCAAAGGACAGAGAAGCTAGGATGATGAGACCGACAGTAGGTCTCAACAAAACCCCTCCTGAATCTTGGTGCAGGCCGTCCACAATCGTAATACGGCAAACCTCGATCTCACACGAGATTGGTCGATGGTCAATTCGGTCAATGGAAATGCATGAGCTTCGCAGCTGTCCCAATTCAACGTCACGGAGCCGTGAACGAAAGTTGGGTTGAAAATGGCCGAGAAAAGGTGAATTGCTGCATTCACTTCGAGGAAAGATGGCACGGCGGAGATTCAAGAAACGGTCTCTGATACATTCGAACCCGAGGCTCTCACACAGAGCACTGAAATATATCATAGAAACCTGCCAGACCAATCGAAAAAAGTAGTGGTTTTAAATAGCTTGGTGAGACAAGATGAGATATCCGAAAACCAGGAATTTCTCGCCGAAACGGTTACGAACGCCAATTGACGAGTCGCAATAGACCCACGCGGGCCCCGTCACTCAAAGGCAATTCGTCTCAAACGATCCTCATTTCCCGTCCTGCAGAGCTTCATCGGTGTAGCATCTAAACCGGCAAACAAAGCAACGTCAAACCAGGGCATCAACCACGGTGATTGGCGCATTTTTCAGGACAGAAGGGTCTTGGCTCCCATCTTCCCATCCCCGCCCGGCATCTCATCGATCACGGCTGTTTTCATGGACAGGTGCTGGATTGGATGACGTCTCCAAGGCTCTTGGCTAAGGGGGGCTTGGGTGCTTACTGAAGATGTGGGATTTTCGCAAGAAACATGAGTAACGGCGCAAACCCCTCTCACCGTCTATGTCTCCGTGGCGCCGGTTATGATCCCGAGTGCTCGTAATTTGTAATCAGGGAGTGATGTTTGAACGATACCCCGGAGGAAGCTTAAATCTTTAAAGATCTAAGGTTGTCCGCACCCGTTCATGCATTGGCATCGTCCGGTCTCACCCCCGTTCCAAGCACACAACCTTTGGAGCACACAACCTTTGGGGGTAGTTTATCTTTAGGAGACACACACAACTCAAGATGCTCTGCAAGACGATCGTCACGGCTGTCCTGGGTCTCGCCCCGCTGGCCTCCGCCGCCAAAAGGTGTCCGGTTGCCGATGTTTCCGCAATCGCTCATACCGGCACTCCGGTCGGCGAGGAGGTCTCTTACAACGGACGTGAGTACTATCTTCCGCGAAGCTCCCGGTGACCGTGCGCTGAGGCGATGCCCATGCAGTCAACATCTACGTTTCCAAGCCCAAGGGATGGAGTGCGCGAGGCAACAAGACCACCACTGGTGTCTTGTACCTCACCGACGTCTTCGGCATTCAGCTCGTCCAGAATACCCTGTAAGCACCAAAGCCGCGATCCGGGTACCCGTTGTCATATCCATTCGCATGATCATACTCATGTGACAACCAGCTTGGCTGATAGCTTTGCCCGCGCCGGATACGTCTCCGTTGCTCCCGACATGTTCGGCGGAAACCCCGCGCCCGGGGACATCAACGTCCCCGGTTTCAACACCACGCAATTCCTCGCCCGACACGGCCCCAACGTGACGGATCCAATCGTCGCCAACGCCGTCAAGTACCTGCGCGAGGAGCTCGGTGTCGCCAAGGTCGCTGCCACCGGTTACTGCTTCGGTGGTCGCTACGCCTTCCGTGAGCTCGCAGAGGGCAAGGGTGCCGACGTGGCTTTCGCCGCGCATCCCAGCTTGTTGACCGATGACGAGATCAAGGCCATCACCGGCCCTGCCAGTGTTGCTGCCGCTGGTATGTGCATCCCTCCTCCGACACGTGTGTGATTCGGATTCGCGTTTACTGATTGCTTCGGGATACAGAAACTGACAACACGATGTCTCCGACTCGCCGGGCTGAGATCGAGGCCCTCCTCGGCGAGACTGGCCAGCCGTTCTCGCTCGCCTTGTACGGTAGCACTTCCCACGGCTTTGGTGTTCGCGCCAACGTTTCCGACCCTAAGCAGAAGTTCGGAAAGGAGGAAGCCTTTTTCCAGGCGGTTCGTTTCTTCGATACTTGGGCTTAAACCCATTTTCTTATATAATTTGATCGATCGGATACATAAGCGTTCGATGGTAATTCCGGTCGCCGTCTACCTGCTTGTATCTCCTGCATCAATAATTACGGCTAAGAAAGTCTCGATGGCCTGTTACGGTTGAGAACATTTGGTGGTTGGAGAAGCCGTCCGCAAAAGTTTTGCACGTCCGTTGGTAAAACGAAGGCCGGTAATGCGATGTACGGTGGTCGTCCATAGTGGTAGGGAGTTGAAAGCAGCAAATGTGATGTTGGAAGTAGCCGTCGGCGGTTCGCCCAGGTCCTGGAACCCTCTATTAGACCTCTCATCTGACATCGTAAGTCGATTTGAGTTTGTCCTTCTCACAGGGCTGGAATCAGCTCTTGGTTTTGTACGGACAACTTGGCAAAGCTTGAAGGCAAGTCCGGCGGTAACGCCGAACGAATGGGACACAGGAGGTAAAAGACAGGAGCTCAGGTCATTTAAACCTTTACTCCGCTGTTGTCGCTCTCACGACAGGGTTCTGTCTGAGTCTTTCAACCATTGTTGAATCTGACTTGCCTATCGTTGCCGACGTACCCGGTAGTCTGTTTTGCTATAATGCTTGGATAACTTCCTTTCTGCTCGGCCGAAGCAGGTTCCGGTCGGCTCGGAGAAGATGCCATCATCGTCAGCATTTGACTCGACTTCAACGGGATGGTGATTCTCATTGACCCATTCTCTGATTGATCCGATAGGGCTACTTTGTGAAGTTTGGAAAAAGTCGTAGTCGTGATCTTTAGATTTCGTTACTAAAGCTGTACAGTCCTGTCACTCATAAATGCCAGTGGCCACTGTATCATCTCTTTCCACTCCGCATCCAGATCGCGCACGATCGCCTTTGCCGTGTTGATACCCCATCCCTGCATAAACCAGGTGCTGTTTTCCGTAGAGTGAACGGTGACTGAGTAGTACGCCAGGAGTGTCAACGCGGCCGGATCTCGGCTTCGCAAGAGCTGCATGTACTCCTCCGTAAGGCCAATGGGCCACGTCAAGCCAACTCGCAGCTCGGGAAACGCAGTAGTGTTGGTCGCGTGGTCAATCCATTCCAATAAGACTGCCACCTCCTTGCTGACAACCTCTTTACTCGTTCGGGCCGCATTTGTCGTCTCTAATGTCCTCTGAAATGTCCCCAAGTGTTGCTTAATTGCGTCTAGTAATGGTGTAGGTGCTGGTGTGACTGCCTCGGAGAAAAATTTCCGGAAAGGCCCGGCCCGGATGACTGGTTGTGATGAGGCCAAGATGTTGCTCATTCCTCTCACGAGCAAGAAGACGTCGAGAACGTCGTCAACGGTGGGTGCCTCGCGTCCTTCCGGTCCACCCCTCTGATACGGGAAAGTGGCGAAGGCGCTGATGAGCAGCAACGATGATGCTGCGAAGAGAGGATGGCAGTTGTCGGGTGTGATCTGGGCAAGCGTTTCTCGCATTCCAGAAATGGCATCGTTCTGATGCTGCGATGCATGCAACGCGTAAGATTCGCGCTGCTCGGGATGTAAGTGTCCCAGATGTAGTGCGCTGATGGCTAGGACTTGATGCATCAAGAACATGTAAGTGAGCCCCAGCTTCGGAACCTCAAATTGCCAGATGTTGCTCACATCGGACGCGCGAGGCATCGTAAGACACGTTGTCGTAGCATAGTGGTGCATGAGTTCTAGGTCTGTAATCCACTTTCCCAGGTGAACCGGTTCCACGGGACCGGTAGAGAACTTGACGAAATAGGGAAATGGGTCGGGACTTGAGGCCGCTATTGATGATTTCCTTCTGCCTTGCCCGGACGACGAAGCGTGATTACTGATGACGTTGGCTGGTAAATTGAGCGTAGAGTCCAGCAAACTTGGTGGTGTGAGCGCGTGATCTATCGGGCTGATGGATGACCCAGTCTTGCGACTGCCGCTTGATCCCTTTCTCGTCGACGTCTTGCGCTGTAGCTGTAGACTTGAGGCTCTAGTGATTGCCATGCTCTGTGGCCGTGAGGCTTCCCAGTTCATGCTGTTTCCGTCGCCCGAGGCCGTCTCGCCTGGCGTAGAACCATCAATGAGACTGCACTGGGTATTGTGCCTGATGCAGGCGCCACACGGCTTGCTCTCATCGCACTGAGTGAACAGACGTCAGCCAACTAGGATGAGATAAGTGTGGTAACACAGATATGTCAATCTGGTTGGCGAGAAGGGGAATTATGTACTTTGACGCGCCGCTGTTTACATCTTGCACAGCCACCGCGAGACTTCTTGTACCCAAGGCGTGGCATCGTTCAAGCGGTACGAAACTTAAGACGCGCTCTAAACAGCTTTCTTTTTGTCACCCTCACATCGGGCCTTCCTAGACAGGCGAAGTGTGTAATTCTACACGTTCGCAACGAGTGGGCTTTCAGTCCGGCGTCGCCACTCGGGATCCGAAAGAGAGCCTGACACCGCTTTCTCTCCCTTCGGCCCTTGGCAGGGGAGCAACGGTCGCTAGTCAGATGAATCGGTTGGCGTCCAGTACCTCAGCGCAAGAGATGTCAGCGGGACGCAGCAGCTCCTTTTGGATTTGCCAGCGGCTCGATCCGCCCAGGAGGTAGGCACCAGTTGTGTTGATGAGTCGAGAAGACCGAAAGCGAGAATTTGTGGGGTTGAATGGATGTATGTATGTACGTGGAATGACAGTCAGGTAAGGTAAGGTGAGGTAATGGAGGGGATCGGGGAGTTGGGCGCCCGGGGCCGGTTACGGTCGGGTGCTTCTCTTGTTTCGGTAGCTAAAGTGACCGGCAGCCTGCTTCCGGGGGAAAGACGTTAGAGTCGAGATGATGATGATGATGATGGCATCTCAATCTGCAGAGCAAGCCACTTGGTTATATCATGAAGATGGAACTAGCAGGACCGGGAAGCTGGAAAATCGAGCAGTTAGACTGCGCCTTGCTGCCGAGTCAACAAGAAGCACGGGGGCGTGCGTCAGAAACAGCTACAGGAGGGGAAGAGGAAACAAGAGATAGCAGATGGACAGGAGAGTGGGCAGAAATAGAGAGGCAAGTGTGTGCGTGTGACCGCTGTGTGTCGTACGGCTTCGTTTCGTCTAAGCATTCCTAGACCACAGCACGGCTTTTCTCAGGCTTAAGCTTCCACGGTGCCACGAGGAAGTAAAGGTTGAACGATGACCTCTCTCCATGCTGATCCCTCCATGTTGCATGGCACGCCTCTTCGGCTCGGGGTTTACCGTCTTATTCAGCCACGGCATGGAGGCATTTAGTAGGCCACAAGCCTCCATCCACACGGCATGGCTCGCGTGGCTTCAGGTGCTGTCGCTATGCAGGGGTTACACGAGTTCCTATGTGGCTTTCGGGGTTAACGGTGTGCAATGCGGTTCTTTACTCCAGAACCCCCCATTCTCCTGCGTTCCCCCCTTGTGCGCATCAATCCAAATCCAATTGAAATCCATGTTGACGGCTGTCAGCCTGCGGGAGTAAGGCACACTTTCTCAAAGTTGTAGTGAAAACCTTGCTGTACGAAAGGCTGATGTGATTTACATCATAGTAATTATTTCCTGATCTCGTCCGTAGTATTGAGTTAAAGCGTATCCATCCGGGCCGTGGCCAAAATTTCCTCAATCGATGGCTTTATGCGCTAATTTCCCCAGCTCGTTGCCGGTGCGTCTTAATCAATCAGGAAGAATGTTATCGGCAATTATGAAGACGCTAAATCGTGGACAACAGAAACCGAAACCGAACGACCCCGAAATTCGTTCTAGAAGATTTACCACATAGCGTGTCTCGGGTGTTACGACCACAGGCGGCGCCTCACCGCAATAAGCGGGCCGCGCGCGGCGCAATATTGAGCCGCATACAGGTTAGAGGTGTAAGTAGTGATTTAAGGGCATAAGCGATAACCCAGGAGCTTAATAATATATAAGAGGAGTACTGGGCATACTGTAATTTGGTATAAGGATAGCTTTGCTTATATGACTTTAATTAATATACTTATTAGATCCTTGTTTCTGACCCCTAACTATATATAGGATCCTTATTATTATATAGTAGTATAACCTATATAATATTATAAATTAGATCTACCTTATAGTAGTTACTAGAATAGTGAAATAAAGTTATATAACTGTTTAATATAATATATATATTATAAGCTTATTAATATGCTTCTGAGAAGTTGCGTAGTTACTTATAGTTATAATAAGTATGCTATAGGGCTTAGAGGTAGCAAGACCTTAAGATAAAGCTATTATAGATCTTTAGTAGAAGATTACTAAGTTATAGTTAGCTTACTAATAGGTATATAAAGAGTGTAATGCTTTTTAAATATAGTTATAGAGTATATAAGGGACTATTTTAGTGCTACTTATAGTTTATAATAGTAGCAGAGATATATCCTCTCTAATAGTGCTACTGCTATTAAGGACTCTAGTAAGCCTAGCCTACTTCTGCTTTAGTATATAGAAGGAGACTAGCTATTTAGATATTATAATAATAGATATTCTGCTAATAATATAGATACCTAGTAAGACCTCTAAACTAGATTTAGATTAGTTTAAGGGCTTTAAGATAAAGTTTTCTAAGGATCTATATTTAAAGAGATCTGTAAATTAGATTATATAGTTAATATAAGTATAAATCTTAATAGTAGTTTATAGAGTAGCTTTTAGAGATATATTAACCCTAGTAGAGGATTTCTAGATTATAATTAAGATATATAATAACTTTATAGAAGGGCTTTTATTCTTTATAGTATATATATAGAGTGGTTCTAAGATTTAAAATATCTTTATATAAATATATATTAGTACTAGTATTATTCTGAGAAGATAAATATAAGATTAGATATATACTCTTAAGCTTATAAAGAGTGATTCTATATTATATATCTTAAAGTTTAGTAAGCTATAGTATAGATACTGATAAGTAGGTAGTACTATCTCTTTTAAAGATACTATTTAAGTATTTATTTAAGGAGCTAAAGAGTAGTACTATAACTGGGCTGTTTACTAGAGGTTAAAGTATTATGATAGGTCTATAATAATAGTTAAAGGACTTATAGCAGACTTCTAGGATAAGGTTTATATAACTAGTAAGGTGAAGTTTGTGCTTATTATATAAATAATAGTTAAAGTATTTAAGAGAGATACTAAAAAGGAGTCTAAGAAGAGGGATTATATAGGCTATAATTATTATAGCTATAGCTATACTAATACTATATAGTAAGTATATCCTATCTGTAAAGCTAATAATAAAAGTCTGTTAATACTATAAAAGAGTGATAATAAGATAGATATATCTAAGAAAGAGTCTATAAAGGAGAGTTAGAAGATAATAGAATAAGTTTGCTATGCTTTTATAGACTTAAATAACTTTTAGGTAGTATAGAGCAATCTTAGAATATATTTAGTATGTGAAACTATATCTGAGAATACTAGAAGAGAAGAGACTATTCTGAGAATAGTTAAGCAAAGTAATAATACTTAGTTATAGGATATAGGTGTAAATATATATATAATAAATAATATATTATAGTATAATAATAATAAGTATGCTCTGTTAATAATCCTATATATAATATATATAGGAGGAGGATTTATCTACTCTAAGTATATAGGAATAGTTATACTATGCTTTAATAATAGGGAGTTAATATGATTATAAGATATATTATATATACTAAGCTTTTCTATTAATATATTTAGTAGAGAGAGACTTTATCTTAGTAGAGGCTATCTTAATAAGAATAAGCTTATTAGAGCTAATAGGTAAGTATTTATAATACTTAATATATATTAAAGAGGTTTTAACCTTAATATAATATATAAGAGAGATTTAGATATATAGGTGATATATATTATATAGTAGAAGACTAAATCTGAGTTCTAGTATAGGAGACTTAGTTATCTAGGCTTTAGAGAGATAAAAAAGACTATTTAGATAATAAAGGGCTATATAATATCTTCTAAGTTAGTAGTTCTATAACTTTATAAGACCTATAATCTCTTAAAGAGTCTAAGATACTTTCTGTAAATACTAAGATACTATATAGAGAGGGTAGGAGATATTTTTTATATTAATATTAGAGAAGTAAAGCTAGTAAAATACTTTAAATACTTTTTACTAGTTATAGATAATAAGATATGCTTCTAAGTAATTATCTTTATAGATATAAAGGATAAGCTAGTGTATTAGTTAAGGATTTATCTCTAAGAGTGGAAAAATGCTTTTAGTATAGTAGTAAAGGTTATTTATATAGATAATATAGAGGAGTTTATAGTAACTTACCTTAAAGCTATATTATAGGATAATAGGATAAAGATAGAGTTATTACTACTATATATATATAAGCAGAATAGTATAGTAGAATATATAATTTAGATTATTCTAGATAAGGTGTGCGCTTTAAGCGTTAATTTAGAGGTTTTAGTGGATTTATAGCTATATTTGCTTATAGTAGTAGTCTATATTATTAACTGCTCCTATACTGTGGCTGTTACGGGTAAGATATCTATTTAAGCGCTCTATAATAAGTTATTAAGTCTAGGAAGAAACTATATACCTGATATAAGCTAGTTATAGGTTATTAGAAGTATCTACTTTGCTTATATTAATCTAGAAGTCTAAGTTAAGAGTAAAAAGATAGTAGTATATATAGAGAAAGGTATTCTTATTAGTTATTATAGAGACTAAGTATATAAAATATAGATACTAGAGTGAGATAAGATTATTATCTGCTCTAATATTATCTTCTATAAACCTATAATAGAGCTAGAGGAGTACTAGTAAATACTGCTACCTAGCTAAGGCCTGTAATTCTAGAGCTATATATAAGGAATTACAGACTAGATATATAAAGTATATCTATAAATTAGAGAAACTAGATCTCTAGGAGGAGAGGGTATAGCTTATATTTATACTATAGCTCTTATAACTAATCCCTTTATAAGTAATTAGGAAATAAGTTTATAGCTTTATATAGATCTAACTACTATTATAGAAGTATAGAATAGATCTATAAATAACTAGTTAGAGTGGATAGAGGTAGCTTTTACTAAAATATATAGGCTTATAGAAAAAGGGGTTTTACAGTTTGTTAATAAGGAGGAGGTACTATAAGGTCTCTAACTAATAGCTAAATAGGTTTAGAAATATAAGAAAGCCTATAATAAGCTTATAAAGTATAAGGTATAGATTATAGTAAGAGGCTTTCTATAAGTTTTAGGGTAAGACTTTACCTAGATATATACTTTAATATCTTATATAGTATTATAGTAAATCCTATTAGCTTATATATAGTAAAAAGGGTATTCTATATAGTAGTGGAACTTTATTAGTATATATTTAAATAGAGAGCTAGAGGAGGTAGTCTATATAATACCTTTCCCTTTAATTAAGGAGTTCTTTATAGACCTATAATATAGTAGCCTTATAGCTATATATAATTATAAAGGAGATTAAGAGTAAGTTATTAGACTCTATAAAGCTCTATATAGGCTATAATAGGGTGGGAGATAGTAATAGAAGAAGTTATAAGAGATTCTCTAGTATATAGGATTTATACTGCTATGCTTAGATAATATAACTTACTATAATAGAGCTCTAAATATTATAATAGTAATATATATTAATAATATTCTAGTAACAGAGCTAGAAGTTATTCTAGATATAATCTATAAATATATAAGTAATAAGATTAAGGTTAATAACTTTAGAGTATCTAATAGCTTTCTTAGTATTTAACTTATCTTTAATAAGGAGTATTAGAAGACTATTATTAGCTAAGAGATATACTTAGCTAATATAGTATAGGAATTTAGAGTGGAGATTAGGCCTATAAAGATATCTATTAAGACTGGGGTACTTAACTTTGCAGTTCCTAGTACAGAGACCTTACTAGATCTAAATTTCTAGAGTTAGTACTAGAGAGTATTAGATAAAGTTAGTTTTAGAGTGCTTATAATATAGCTAGACCTCTCCTTTAGTATAGAACTATAGGCTAGGTTCTCTTATTGTTCTAATAAGTTATATAAGAAGGGTGTAAAGTGCTTAATATAGTATCTTAGTATATATTTCTCCTTTATAATAAGTTATAATAATAAATATAAGGCTAGAGACCTAAATAAATAGGGTCTTTATAGCTATATTAATAGTAACTATGCTAGCTATAAGGATATAGTATGCTTAATAATAGGATAGATCTTCTTTATAGCTAATAGGCCTATATTATAGAGATTATAATAATAGGCTATAGTTTCTAAGTTATTAATAGAGGCTAAGTACTATATAGTATTATCTGCTATATTAGAAGTGCTTTAGATATATAATTTTCTGAGCAAACTTAGAGTAGAGCTTAGGAGACCCCTCTATATATAGGTAGATAATATAGAAGCTATTATGTTTATAAAGGGGGAGTTTATAAATAACTGTGTGAAGTATATATAGGTTTATAACTACTTTATATAAGAGGTTATTAAATATAGTGAGGTTAACTTTAAGTATATATTATTAGTAGATAATATAGCTAATCTACTTATAAAGCTGCTTAGAAGAATAATCTTTAAATAACTTTATAAGAGGAGTAGTATAAGGCTATTTGGAGCTAATGCTATTATAGAGGATAGCATTAAGAAGGTTTAATATATATATAAACTGAGTTCTTAGTGAGGAGGAGTGTTATAACTATAGGTAGTGCCTCACTATAATAAGTGGGCTGTGCGTGGTGCAATATTAAGCTATATATGGGTTAGAGGTATAAGTAGTGATTTAAGGGTATAAGCGATAACCCAGGGGCTTAATAATATATGAGAGGAGCACTAGGCATACTGTAATTTGGTATAAGGATAGCTTTGCTTGTATGACTTTAATCGATACGCTTATTAGACCCTTGTTTCTGACCCCTAACTGCGTATGGGATCCTTGTTGTTATATCGGGCGCCTTAAAGATCACAGCCCTGCGGAGTTGACGTATTGACAGCCAAATTCAACGGCAACAACATCTTCGGCATCGTTGGAGGACGGGTCCGTCGTAAACACTATATCTGAAAGATATCTTCATGAACATATCAACCTTAGCGCATCGTGTGGCCGAGTCGCTCATCGCTTCGATGAGTCTTCATGAATGAATCATGAGGCTCTACGTGAACTTCTTGACAACTCCAGAATATATCCGGGTTGTCCAAGCCAAGACAACTTGTCTGAATTGGAGCGCCTCTTTGTGTTCTTATCCGGATACTGTCCCGATGTCTTGAAGCTTCTCTCATTGAAACCATCGCACGACCTGTGTTGATCTACCAGGTTGTTTACACGGCCCGGCCCTGGCCTGAAACCGCTGTGTCAACATCAACCGCGAACTGCAAAGCTCCAAAGCCGTTACTGAAGTAGATAGCGGTTGTTTTCCATTTGGGCTTCGAACCTACGACTCGAACGCATACCTGGCCGTTTGTCCACGACGAACCACTCTCTTCGGCCGAATGTGCAAGGGTACACTGCTATGCATCTTACCGGCTACAACCTTTTACCTCATCTCTGGAGGTTGCCTGACCTGCAAGATGGAATTTCATTCCACTGAGGACCCCGGCGTGTGTCGTTATTGTCGCAATCTGAGTTTCGCAGTGCACCTCTACGTCAGTACACTTCCCTATACTCATAAACTTCGCCGGAACGTTCCCGACGTGGCCGACAAATACAGCTACTTTAAATGCGATTCTTCTAGTTAATGCAGGGGATCTATATCATACACATATAGTGCAGAGTGAGGAAGTCAGCATAGATAGGTATAACTAAGGTTAAATATTCTTCTCTAGCTCTCTAAGAATCTAAGAGTAGGGACTAAAGCCTATTTAGAGAGCCCCTAGTAGATATCTAGTATCTCTCTACTATTAAAGTTATCTTTTAGACTACTCTAACTAGCTTACTAAGTCTTTTTATAAAGCTTTAATTTCTTATTTTAATTATAACTTTATTTTAGTTTATAATATAATCTCCTTTCTTTAATAGATTTATTTTTAGATCTATTAAGTTAGTAATTACTTAGTAGTTATTTATAAATTACTTAGTAATAAACCTTAGTCTTAGTTTTCTATAGTATTTATAAATCTAGAATTTAGTATTTCTTATTCTAACTATATTAGCTCTTTCTTAGATAGTTAAGTAGCTTAAAAAAGTAATAAGTTAGTAATAGAACTTCTATGTTCTACTCTAACTACTTTTATAGCTTTATATCTAACTTTTAAAAAACTATTTTTTTAATAAAGCCTTATTTATTATTAAGTTATAGATTACTTAGTAATTATTTATAGTATTATTACTAAGTATCTCTCTAAAAATAGTACTTTCTATTTATAAAATAGTACTAAAACTTATTATTATTAAGCTTTATTTTAGGTATTTTAAATCTATTCTTTAAAGTAATATATTCTCTTTAAGTTACTTTATTTTTATAGTTTTTATAGTATTATTAAGGATATACTCTTTTTATAGATAAATAGGTTTTTTATTATAATATAGAGAACTATTAATAGTTATTTATAGATTACTTAGTATCTAACTTATTATAGTAATATTAAATAATATCTTAACTTTAAGATTATTTCTCTTTTAACTATATAAGTTACTAACTTTAATATTAGTAAAAAATATATAAATACTAGCTAATTTTCTATTATTAAATCTTTCTTTCTTTTTACTTTTCTAGATTATAATATTAATATTATTACTAATCTCTTATTAACCTCCTCTTATCTCTCTAACTATTTTATTTTAATTATAATATAAATCTATTAACTTTTATTATATCTAAGAATATTAATAAGAACTAATAGAAGTCTGCCTCTTTTAATAAGAAAAGTGTTACTCCTATTATATCTATTAATATTTTTTAGGTATATTTATATAATTACTACTTTTAGACTTAATCTCTCTAAAAGCTAAGTAATAATATTATTTTATATTATAAGAATATTAATATATATCTATTACTTATTTAGTATTTCTCTAATTAATCTATTAAGTTTAATTACTAATTATATTACTTTTAGTAGCTTCTAATAAATACTAATACTATATATATATAAGTAGTAATAAGCTATATATTAATATAGATTCTAGCTATACTTATAGTAATACCTAACTACTAACTATCTATAGCTTATTTATAGTATAATAGCTACCTCTAATTACTTTAAGTAGCTTTTTAAGGATATTAATAAGAAGCTCTCTATTACTAACTAATATATCTAGAATAAAATAGATATTTAGTAATTACCTAGTTATTCTATTACTAATTATTATTTAAGAGAAGCTTAAAGCTATCTAATTAGTAGCTAAGAAGGCTCTTTAGTTAAAGAAGAATTTAGCTAATATATTAGCTAAAAAGTATAAAGCTAAAAAAGCTAAGTAAGATTAAATATAGAGTAAGTACTAAATAGATATTTTAGAAAATACTACTAAAGCTACTAAATATCTAGCTAAGGCTACTAAAGCTTAAAATAAGCTCTTTAAGGAGTATTATAAAGAGCTTATCTATTACTATATTATTATAAAGACTCTAGCTTAAAGCTAGCTAGATTCTACTATTATATAATCTTTATATATATAAGAATTTAATAAGTTTTATAATAAGGTTATAAGTATTTAATACCCTCTTAATATTATTCTAATATCTCTTTAATATTATAAAAGTATTTCCTAACTTTATTTTTAAAATTATAATATTTTAGCTATCTCTTTAAAAAGTGAGGAGAATAAGGAGGAGATTAAGAAGAAGGATAATAATATTAAGGAGAAGGGTATTAATACTTAATAGATTAAATTCTTTTAGAAATATCTCTAGTAAACTGCTAGTTATCTCTAAGTAACTATTATTAGTTTTTAGGTATTTTTCTTATTTTTTCTTATCTTATTAGAGACTTTTAAGCTGCTCTTAAATTAAGATATCTAGCTAGTATACCCTACTTTTATATAACTAATACCTATTTAGTGCTTCTCTCTATATTTATAACTATTATAACTCTAAATTTACTCTATAAGCTTTTTATAAGTTAGTTATAATATTCTATTATAGCTTTTATAAATTATCTAATTTACTATAACCCTTTTACTTAATAAGATATTAGTAGTTCTATTTAGAACTTCTATAAGTAACTATATAGTTTACTATATAGATATTATTATTATTATTATTAATTAGAATATCTTATAGAAATATAGGTAAACTAAAAAAGAGTTCTAACTATATTAGAGCAAAAATATTATAGATTTAATAATTAGTATTTATTTATAATTTATAGACTCTTTCCCTATTAATTACTTAGTAGACTCTAAATAGGCTTAGGTATTTATCAGAAAGTTTCTAAGAGGGTTACCTTTATTTAATATTTTTTATAGAAAGTAAAATAAGGTTTCTTACTATAAAAATAATAAGAATTTTTTATTAGTTATAGAACTTACTATAAGTCTTATTAAACTTATATAGTAGCTCTGCTACCTCTAGTTTCTAAGTAAGTAAATTTTAGATTCTGTTTTATATAGCTAATATAAATATAGAAGTAGTCTGAGATTTAATATTATTAAGATTAGAGAAAAGATAACCTATTAGTAACTCTATAGATAATCTCTAGATAGCCTTATAGTAAGTATTATTATAGATAAATTAAGCTACTAAGAGCTAATCTATCTAGTTATCTTAGTTAATATTATAAAAAGTATATAAAAAGTGCTTAATATTCTGGTTTTATTACTCTATTTACCTATTAGTTTAGAAATAGAAAGTAATACTTAGTTTCCTCTTAATAGCTAGTAAGTAATAAACCTCTATCTAGAATTTACTTATAAATAGAGATCCTTAGTTTAATATAATAGTTTTTAGAATTTTATAATTAAGAAAGATATATTATATTAATAGTATTACTAATCTATTAATAGTAAGTAACTTTTAGATAGGTATTAAGATAGAATAAGTAGAACTTAGTAGTGTAATTTCTAAGAGAGCCCTCTTAGTATATAGGTCTATTATAGAAGAAATATAGTAAAGGAGGGAAGAGGAGCATAGAGGGAAGAGGACTTATTATTATTATTATTAATACCTTAATACTTAATTCTTAAGTTTTTTAGGAATTTCTCAGTAAATTTATGCTTATTTTTAGTAATCTCTTTTAATTAGATCTATAAATTATTTTATATATATTGCGATGCGGTTCACAGCACTCTCAGCCTTATAAGGCTGCAGTGGCTATGCGCTATAGCATGCAATTATGTAATTATACACTATAAACTATTTCACTGCACTTTCTGTGCACACTAATCTATAGCTAAAATAGTTACTTCTTATAACTTACTCTCACTCCTACCTATAGCTTATAATAGTTATAAGCCTAGCTCTATAGCTTATAAATACCCCTCTAACCTCTCTAAGTTTAGAAAAGGGTAAGTAGCTTTTCTCTTATTATCTTTTACCTATTTAAAATAACCTTATAATACTTAAAAATCTTTTTAAAGCAGCTTAGTAATAATAGCTATATACTCTTTAATAACCTTCTCTCTAAAAGTAAGGCTCTAGAGCCCTACTAACTAGTTTTACTAATACCTTAATCTATACTTATCTATATAGAGTAAGGGTATTTAGAAGTATCTTAATTCTAATAGCTCTGATACTAGAAAGCCTTTTAATACTTTTAAGAGCACTCTAACTATTTAGAAGTTTATAAATAAGTATAATAACTACCTCTAAGCTAAGTATAAGACTAATCTTATTAAGTATAAAGCAGCTCTCTAAAAGTAGAAAGCTAAAGAGAATTTCTCTTAGATACTCTATAAGACTACTAAGTATAATAACTCTATTAATATTATTAAGAGTAAGGAGTCTAATACTCTCTAATAAACTAATAGAGCAGGTTTTACTATTTCTAAGCTTATAAAGCTAATCCTACTAACCCCTATTAAGTGTGAGGATATCTAAGATAAATAGAGTAATATACTTAAATACCTCTCTGCTAATAGTATAAACCTCTTATTATAGATTACCTTATACTATAACTATTAGATACTTATCTATTAGACTATTAATATAGTTTACCTTAAAGTAGTAGAAATAAAGCTTAATAATAAGAATAATAAGTTCCAGATTAACCTTTAAAATATACTTTACCTTTTTAAATAGTAACTTACCTACTCTAATAATAGTATATAGAAATAAGTATAATAAGATTATAAGGATATTCTAAAATATACTAAGTATACTACTTAACCTGCTAAGTGGTATAGAGAGTAATACTATCTCTATAAGCTAGTAGTAAGCTAGAATATTACTAATACTAAGGAAAGCTATAGCAGATATGCTTTTCTTAAAGCAGTATATTATAGGATAGCTTCTACTTAGGCCTAGAACTAGCTAGATTTAGTTATCTAAGTAGAAGAAATTAGAATACTTTGCCTCTTACTTAAAGAGCTTAAAATTATCCTTACTGCTAAGATCTATAGTAAGCTAGCTTCTACTAAGGGTTCTAGCAGATTACTTAGAGCATATACTACCTTTATAGGCTGCTCTAACTTAGAGGATCCACTTTAAGCCTTATAAACTACTTTAGACTCTTCTTTTCTAGCAGTAATACCTAATAAGATCCCTGGCTATTCTTATAGATAATACTATAAGTAGACCCTATAAAACTATAACTATATTTAATAGGTATTTATAGGCTTACTAAAAGACAGCCTTAAGGATTATAAAATGCTAAAAAATAAAGCATAGTATATATAGGAGATAGTAATATCCCTATAGTAGAGCTATATCTATAATAACCTTATATATATAGGGTAGATTATAAAGAAATCTTAAAAGAGCAGTTAGTATTTATCTAACTATAGCTATAGTAGATACTATAGTAGCAGCTAGAATAGGTATAGTAATAGAAGTAGTACTAGTAATAAAGAGTAACTTTCTAATAATATTTCCTGCTATATTATTAACTAAAGCCTTCTTAAAGATAAAAGCTAAGTAATCTAAGTTTATTTTATAGTATTTATATTCTTTAAGGGACTATATACTCTCTCTAATAGCATTATTCTAGATAACTATAGGGCTCTCTATATTATTAATAATAAGAGAAAGCTAGTTTCTAGTACTTTTATATATTTATATAATAATAAGGTAATTAAAGTTAGTAGTATAAGTATACTAATTATTAGGAGAGACACTTAGATTATCTAGAACATATTTAAAGATACCTTAATAGGTGAAAAGAGCACTCTAACCTTAAATAATATTACTATTATTAAAAATATATATACTAATATTATCTTAGAAGTGCTCCTCTTTAAGATAAATATCTAGTATAATAGCTATAACTGCTCTCTATAGTTTAGTAAGCTAGGCAAGTCTACTTATATAAAGCAGCTACTATATAAGAGTAATCTAGTCTTCTTTAAATATAACCCTATCTCTGCCTGCCCACCTAGTCTAAGTATTTCTATAAGTAGTACAGATATTATAGCTCTCTTAAATAACTAGAAGCTAATATACCCCTTATACTACTATATAGCTAAGAGGTCTAATAATATATAACTATAGCACCTCTAAGCTAGTTATCTAGGCTAGAGTATTCTTAAACGCCTTATATATAACACTTAGAGGGTGAGAATTAAGACTCTATTATATATTTAATATAAATTCTATGCTTAAGTATATACTTAGTAAGTTATCTTATATAGTATATCTAAGACTAGATCTCTCTATCCCTACTATTATATAGCTTAGAACCTCTTTAACTACTAAAAGCTTAGCAGACTATATATCTAAATACTCCTTATTAAGGATAAGTATAATAGAAGACTCTTTAAAATTCCCCTAGTCTTAAAAGAGCATAATAAAGTATTTAAGGCATTCCAGATATTTAAATACTAGGTATAAAGATAGTAAAGACTCACTATCTATAAGATCTGCTATAATATTAAGCATACTATTATTACTATATAAAGCTTCACTTAATATAAATAATAGATAGAGGAGCTTAGAATTAATCTTAAACTTCTACTAGTAAACACTAAAAAGCCTATAAGTAGTAGAAAGTATACTAGCTTAGAAATTATCCTAAAAGCATTTATAATACTAACTACTACTTACCTACTAAAGTATCTTATCTTAGAGGCTTAGAGAGTAGCAGTCTTTATTTTTAATATTAGCCTATATACTATAAATAACTAGCAAAGCCCTATTTAAATAGAACTTAAGTAATTCTAGAACTACTTCTAATAGTAGTAACTAGACTTTACACTTACTATATACTAAGACCTATACCTATATTAGGAAGGCTTATATACCTATAGCTATAAAGCTTACTCCCTTAAAGGGAGTTATAAAAAAGATATTAAGAGATACTATTATAAGGTTAACCTAAAAGTCTATCTTAGATACCTTATAGAATATATACTAGAAATATATAACCTATATAGAATCTAGATTCCTATACTTAACCAGGTTATTATTATATATAATATACAC
Source organism: Colletotrichum neosansevieriae (assembly GCA_036785495.1). NCBI lineage: Eukaryota > Fungi > Ascomycota > Sordariomycetes > Glomerellales > Glomerellaceae > Colletotrichum > Colletotrichum neosansevieriae. The sequence continues at coordinate 104,837 of JAVHLV010000066.1, read as the reverse complement.
TTTAATAAGTTAAAATTCTACTCTCTAAATAATAAGAAGGAGGCTATAAATATCTAGAACACCCAGATAATTATTAATAAGGTTAAAATACCTATTAAATTCTCTAATATAGTTCTTAAAATCTTAGAGATACTTAATAAAGCAAATAGTAACCTTATAATAAATAAATAAACTACTAGTAGACTTAAGTTCTCTATACTAGCTACTTTCCACAGTTTAGAAGCACCTTATACTATTACTATAATATAGCCTAAGAGTATACTAGCTAGAATATAGAGAGAACTGCTCACTCCTAAATAAACTTCTAATCCTAAAAGCATACTAGGATTAAGTTTAAATACTCCTATAATACTAAAGCTCTACTCTAAAGCATAGTATACTATTACTAAGGGTATAGATCTATATCTACCTGTTTTAAATATTTAAGAACTAGCTACTTAAGCACCTATAAAAGAGAAGAGCTTATAGTAATCTAGATAAAACTCCTCCTTAGCAGCTAAAATAGATTTCTAACCTGCTTACTATTAATACTAATAGATTAATTATAGACCTCTAATATAATAGAGTACTAGAGAGCAGTATTTAAGAGTTCTTATAACTCTTTATTTAGAAAAGAGCTTACTAGATAACTACTAGAATACTTTCTTTATAACCTTTATATCTAATTAGTATAAAGCTATTATAGAAAGTACTCTTAGATATAAGATTTTATACTCTACTATTATAGTATATTTATAGAATAACTCTGAGATATATCTAAATACTAAGTAGAAGATAATATACTTTATAGAAGACCTCTTAAAGCCTCTAAGTAACTATTTTAAAGCTAGAAAGCTAAGAGAGCTACTCTAAGATATATTTTAAGAGGCTATAAATAAGGAAATTAATAAGCTTATAGCTAAGAAAACCTAGCATATTATTAACTAGTCTAAGATATACTTAAAGCCTCTTTCCTTAAAGTAGGTATATATCTATAAGTTCTAAGATAACCACCTTAACACCTATAAAGTATAAATCTATATATAAGAGAATATATAAAACACCTCCTCTCTTAGCTTAACCTATACTACTATACTTATAGCTTAAAGCCTATATATAGTAGTAGTAGTTATAGCCTAGTTTAACTATAAAATACTCTAATTTAATATTATTAATATATTTCTAAATATAGATATTAACCCAGATAGAGAGCTAGTTATCTGCTACCTCCTAGATAGCTTTAAGCAGGCTAGTAAAGTTATAGAGCTTAATAGAGCTCTATATAGCTTAAAGGATATATCTCTTCTATAGTATAAGGAATTCTCTATAACCTTATATAAGCTTAGGCTCTCTCTATATAATAAGAAGCTCTACCTTTTTTAAGATAAGCACTATAAGGTTCTACTCCTATTCTATATTAATAATATCCTTATTTTATTCTATTAAGACTATACTTTTAAAGCTTAGAAGCTTATATAAGAGATTAAAAAACTATATAAACTATATAAACTAGGCTCTATTAAATAGTATCTTAGAATATATATTATATAAGACTAAGTAGCTAAAAAGATTTACCTAGTCTATAACTAGTATATTAAGACTATTATAGAGCGCTTTAGCCTCTATAATAGTATTGCTCTGAGCACTTCTATACTAGTTACTAAGCTTATAAAGAACCCTAGTAAGGCTACTACTATAAAAGTTAAGAACTACTAATTACTTATTAGAAGTATCCTATATATAGTAATAATAATATACCTTAAAGTAGTCTTTACTATAGTATAACTCTTCCACTTTCTCATAAATCTAAGCATATAACACTTTGCTGCAGCAAGGTAGTATATATAATATCTTTATATAACTTACTACCTTATAATCTGCTATAGTAGCTTAGGGGGTAATAAAGAGACTTCTATACTACTAATTACTAGTAACGCCTTATTTACTAATAATAAAGAGATATATAGGTTATTATAAGGCTATATAATAATACTCTTTAAAGGTATAATTTAGTAGAAAGCAGTCTATTAAGTAATAGTTATAATATTAATAACTAAAGCAGAGCTTCTAAGCTTTAAGTATACTACTAAAGAGATAATAGCCCTTTAAAGGCTATACTATAACCTTATTTTAGAGCTTAGAGATATTTAAAAAGTCTATTATAATAATTAGCAAACTATATAACTAGTAGTTAGAAAGGGAAAGTATATTTTAACCTACCTATAGTATATTAATATTTAGAATATATAGCTATGCTAAGAGCATATAAAGGGCACTTTTAAAATGCTCTATATACCTATAAATAAAATACTAGCAGATAGGCTTATAAAAAGCCTCTTCTAAGCTAAGTTTAAATACTTTTAAGTGCTACTAAATCTAGTAGATATTTACTATATTATTATAATAAAGGGAAAGTAAGTTTAAGAGCATAGAATAAAGCTCTATTAGACTTAAAGGCTAGTAGATATTATCTATAAAGCTATAGCCCCCCTATATATAATAGCTAGGCAAAAAAGCAATTCTTATAGGTATACTAGCCCTAGATATACTAGCTCTATACCTCCCTAAATACTAATAAGTAAAGAGTATTAATACCTAAAGGTATTAAGACAGAGCAGTGCAGACAGCCCAGTTTAGAGGGTGCCCAGACAGGTATATTAGTCAGCACAGTATAGCAGGACTTTTACCTCATTAAGAGCAGAGAGGAGGACAGAGAAGTATTATCAATTATTATCATCACAGTTTATCTTATTATTCAGAAGCTTTTATCACTTTTACTTAACAGATTATATCTATAATAAGGTTATTATACTTAGAGAGATCCTTTCCTTTATTCTAGGGCCTCTAGATATAAAGCTATAATATTATAATATTCCTATATAAGTATATAGGAGTATATAGTTTTATTATTTTTATCTTAAGGTTCTTAGCCTGTTTTAATAGTACCTAGAGGCAGATTCTTCTCTCTTAAGACTTCCTCTATAATGCTTAAGAGGGGTATACTTCTATGCTATATAAACAGGCTTATATTTAATATAAAACTATAATATATTATCCTAACTACTTAATAGAATATTAACTTTATAAACTTAGTAGTAATAATAACAGACTTTATAAAATAATATTTAGAAGCCTCTTTACAGATCTAATCTAAGAAAACACTAAGCATAATAGCTATATAGTTAGAGTTTTTAATAGAAATACTTAAGACCCTGAAAATCTAGCTATAATAGCTTTAAACTTTGCTAGATTAAAAAGTTTTCTCTTTTCTCCTTAGTCCTTATAAAAGTAGAGCTAGTATCTGCTTTCTATAACCTAGAACCTAATAATTAGTAATAAAATAACAAATTAATAATACTAGTTAGGCTAATAAGCTTAACTAAGAGGATTTAAGCCCTATCTTAGTTACTATATAGTTAATATCTATAAGATTAAGGAAATTATAGTATTATATTACTTATAAGAAAGAATAGAAAAGAGTCTGTAAACTTATAGATAGGATAGAGGCTATAACTACCCCTAGCTATATTAAGAAGAAGAGCCTATATACTTATAGGAGAAATAGAGGCTGTAACTACCCCTAGCCCACAATTTATAACCACTACCCAGGAAGAGAAAAAGGTTAAAGCTCTCTTTCTCTCTATCTACTTAATTATTATAGATTAAATTACTATATAACCCTTCTCTTTTATTATTAGATAATTTAAATATTAATAAACTTTAATATTAATACTAATATTAAATTATAATAAATTATATTAACTACTTACTATACTATATCTAAGTAATACTCTAAGAAATCTAGGAGAGCCCTTAAAGTTAGTATATCTGCTTTAAACTCTTCTAGCTTTAAAGACCACACTCTAGGTATAGAACCCTTTAAAGGAGCTATGTTTAAAAGTATTTAGAAACAAGCCTTTTACTCTATTACTATAAATAATAATAGATCTGAGAAGTCTTTGCCTTTATAGTTCTAAAGCGCTAAGATTAGTTACTAGGTCCACACTAGTAAGAATATCTATAATAAGTATAAGAACTATAGAGGCATAGCTCCTCTCAGACTATAAAGAGCAGGCCTAGGCTAATAGCTAGATAAGGTTATACCTATAAAGGCTATAACTATACCTTTTATAGGAAACTCAGCCTCCCTGCTTACTATTAGCACTATAAAAGCAATTAAGAAATTAGCTAAAGCTATCTAAAAGTAACACACTGCTACTCTAATTATCCCTTATAATCTAGAAGCCTCTAAGTTTACTAGTAATAATATTTCTAACTTCCTTAAAGATTATCTATTCTATGCTAAGCTTTATAGCTAGAACAAAAAGAAAACAATTACTCTAGTTAGCTAGCACTATATTAAAGCCTATTAGCAAATCTTTAAGAGCATTTCTACTTAATATAATAATTAGCTCTCTCTTAAAAATAACCTCTATAAGATATATAGTATTACAGACCTAAACGCTTATCTAGACTCTAATAAGGAGCTCTAAAGCCTTATTTCTAGCCCAGAGATTAGTAATCCTAGATATATCTCTAAGTTTCTTACTAAGATTAGTAACCTTTAAGATAGAGCAGCTAAAAGGAGACTTTCTATACTATCTAATATAGAGATTAACTATATTATCTTCTACTACTTCTCTAAGCAAACTATAAGATATATTTTAAAGATCCTCTATAAAAACTACTAGAGTTTCTTTCTAGTTTCTTAGATCTAGATAGAGGTTATAATTACTAGATAGGTTTAATCTTAATAGGTATATATATAACTATAAAGTATTAGAGAGAATATCCCAGCTAATATACTAGTTACTATACTTAAATATAAGTAATCTAGAATATTATCTGTAAAAGCTAAGCTAAAAGATAAGATAACTAATACTTCTAACTAGAAGGCCTAAGTAGATAACCTTACTGCCCACCTTAAAGATATAGAGATTAAGTAGATTAGAACTAGGTACTATACTAATACCTCTTAATATAATTATACTATTAATAAAGTTAGTATATATGCTACTAATATATCAGACACCCAGCCTATATAGAAGCTCTTATAGTATAACTATTATAGTAGTACCTCTTATAACTGCGGCCCTATATATAGAGGATATGGCTATATACTTTTTAATCTGAGAAGAGGCAGTTACTTAAGCTCTATAAGCCTTAAATCTTACTACTAGCTAAAACCCCTAAGATTCATAGAGACTATTAACCCTAACACCTACTATACCTATAATAAGAAAGGATATCTTACTAAAGATTATAAAGCTATTAGAGCCTTCTCTAATATAAAGTTATACTTATTTTATAGAAGCTACTAGTAAATTAGTATTTTATAGAGTTTCCTCTATATCTAGGTTTCTAATAAAGAGATTAATAAAGGCTGCTAATAAGGCTAGTATAATCTAATAATTATTTCTTTTCTAATCCTTATAGCTAGTATAGATAAGACTAAGCAGCTAGAAGCTAGTATTCTTACCCTTTATAGATACTTTCTAAGCTTTTAGGAAGTTAAGTTCTAGCTTAAAAGCTGCAAATAGTCTAATAAGTATATTTAGTATACTATATAGAGAACTCTAAGGCCTCTAATCTCTGCTTTAGCTATAAAGGCTCCTCCTACTAGTATAGTAATCTTAAATACTACCTATAATATTCTTAATATCTGTATACTAGCTTCTAGCACTCCAGCTATTATCCTCTCTATAAATACTAGTATTAATACTATAACTAGATTATAAACTTAGAATTACTATATAATACCTTATCCTACTACTAGATCTGAGAAGAGAGTCTATATTATAGATCTAAATATAACTTATTTTTCTACTCTACTCCCAGAGCCTTATATTAAGAAAGTTATAGATAAGAATAAGAATACTCTAGTTAATAATAGCCTCTTAGAAGCTACTAAGACCCCTTAACCTAAATCTTTTATTATAATATCAGAGAGCTAAATCCTTGCTAAAGACCTATAAGCTAAGTAAGTAGATAGAAAGATTACTATTTCTAAATTCTTTTTTTACTAGGTTTAGTATAACTATAATAATATAGTCTATAAGTATATAAAGCTAGTTATCTAGAACTACTTCTAGTAGAATAGTAATTAATAGCTAGATATATTTATACCTATAGAGAGAGACCTACTTAGCTATATTATAAAAGCCTCTAGATTAAGCAGCTAGCTTATATAAGAAATTAGATATTAGAATAATATATAAGTGGATCTAACCCTTATATCCTAGTATAAAGCACTCTTATAAGTAGAGGTTAGCACTATTAAGGCCTATATTTAAGTCTAGGTTTATAAAGAGGAGGCTATAGCAGTTTAGATGCTTTATAAAGCTACTATAATAGACTAAGAGCAAGGTTTAGATATAATCCTCTTTTACCTAGTATTCTGTCTAATCCCCTTCCCTTTAACTAGTATCTTTTCTCCCTTTATAGATATAATTTGCAGTTTCTAAGCCTTTATAAGTAGCCTAGCACTTTCTATCTTTAGTTAACTACCTCTCTGTAATATAGTAGGTATTAATATAATAGATATTATCCTGCCTAGTAATTAACTTAAAGAGAACCTTAATATACTAGTTACTTCCCTTAATAATTTAGTAGAGCACTTATACTATATTACAGTTACCTACTAGTATAGAGTTCTTACTGCATAAAACTTTATTATGCTATACTTCTAGGTTACTATAAAGATTAGCTAGTTTATATACTTAGAGTAGTATAGAATTATTAATACTAGCACTACTATTAATATTATCTCTAAGAAGTATATTAGCTATAATAGAATATAGGAGAGTATTATCCCTATATATCTTAGAGTTTAAGGCTTCATAGATACTTAAGCTATAGTAACTTTTAAGGGTATTATAGTTAAGAATATCTATATTAGTAGCTATTATATATCTAATATACCCTTCTTTATTAGCCTATATAGTAAGATATCTAAGAATATAATCCTTAGGGCTCTATTTATTATATATACTAGGATAATACTAGAATACTTACTAACTTAGATAATTAGTATCTTTTAGACTAGTAATTAGAAAATCTATGCTCTTTTAATATTCTATACTTTAAATTCTATTAGTTATTTTACTACTATACTTTCTAACCCTGCTAGCTTCTCTTATACTTAGTAAGCCTATTTAATTTCTATAGAGGAGAGAAAATAGAGGCTATTACTACTAATTCTAATATAGTAGCTAGCTTAGTAATTATAGAAATTAATAGATAGCTAAGTAAAAGTCTATAACTATAGCCTTATAACTAGAAAGACTAGCCTAGCCTATATATACTAGAAGAGGTAATACTAGTAGTAGAAGCTAATTTGCTAGAAAGCTTTAACTTCCTAGTCTAAGAGGAATTAGAGGAGGATAAAAAGGTTCTAGTAATATTTAATAAAGATAGTAATATCTTTTATATAATACTTAAAGTCTCTCTTAAACAGGCTATTATACTAAGAATAGAAGTAATTATCTAGGCTATTTTAGAATTATAAAAATATGCTCCTAGATGCTAATCCTGTAAAAATAAGTAGCACTCTAACTATTATAAATCCTTTTTAAAGGAGTCCTATAAATATTACTACTAGAGAAAGAGGAAGAAAGCTAACTATATAGACTCTAACTATATACCTAGCTATAAGGTAGAGGAGGTCCTAGTACTTCTAACTAATATTCTAAGTAAACCTCTCTTCTTCTAGAAATAAGATAAAGATAGAAACTAGCTAACCTATTAGTAAAAAAAAGAGCTAATTCCTACTAAGTTATATAATAGCACTAAGCTTATATTATTTAAAATAGCTAAGCACCTCCTTATATATAGCAAGACTATCCTTTTTAGAAACTAGAAGACTACTATTAGTATTCTTAATATAAGAGAACCTAAGCATACTAGGGCTCTTAGCTGTATAGTTAAGAGATTTAACCCTATTATCTAGGAGTATTATAAGAAGTAAGTAGTATATAAGACTAACCTATTAAAGTTTATAACTAATAAAAAGCTTTAATAACTTCTCCTTTCTACTAGAATATACTTCTTACTCTTTGTAAATCTATTTAACTTAGAATAAAGGATTAGATTTAATATAGCTAACACCTAGATATGCTATTAGTTCTACTAGAAAGAGAACCTCCTAGAAAAGGTTTTAATAAGAATCTAAAACAAACTAAGAACTAATTATATCTATAATAATACTCTATTCTTTATATATAGAGAGGTTAATATAATATATAAGATAAAAGATAAGAAAGTCTAGCTAGTTAATAACTTACCTTCTAATAGCTTAGTATTTAAAGGAGACCTAGAGTAGAAGTTAAAGGCCTAGATAAAAGTAAAAGAAAACCTTAGACTAGTATCAGAAAGCACTTTTATAGACCTTATCTAACTAAAGTTTTTAACTATTTCTAAGGGGGGGTAACTTATAGCAGAATAACTTAATAAAATCCTAGTAATAGTAGACTACCTTAACCTAAAAGAAAAGGAGCTTCTCTTTAAAGTTCTAAGTAATAGAGAGAAAGCTCTTATATAGAGTTTTAAGTATTATAGATCTATTTATCTATTTATAGCTCCTCTATAAATAATCTAAGTTATCCCTTATAAAGCCTAGTAAGCAAGAAGTATACTAATCTTAAAGGCTTTAGAGAGTAATATAATAATAATTCTAAAGGATAAGCTAAAGAAGAGTATTCTTAAGTAAAGTTATATAGCCTACTAGAACCCCTTCTTTCTAGTTAGAAAGAAGGATAGGAAGATATATCTTATTAACTCTATAATAAAGGTTAATGCTATTACCCTATATAATATAGCTCTGCTCCCTTTTAGTAATAAGTTCTTAAAAGATTTTATAATATACTAGCTTCTCTTACTATTAGATTTCTTTTCTAGGTATAACTAAGTCCTACTAGATCTATATAGCTATAATATTATAACCTTTATAATGCTAATTAGCCTCCTTTAAATATATATTCTGCTTTAAAAAGCTACTAACTCTATAGCTTAGTTTATAAAGGTTATAATATAAATCCTATATAACCTGATTCTAACCTGCTATAAAGCTTTCCTTAATAATATAGCTATTAAGGGCTTTATCTTAAAGTATAATAATAAAGAAGTTCCTAGTTACCCCAGACTATATAGATATATCCTAGAATATATCTAGAATATTAATAAGGTTCTTATTAATATTAAGTTAGCTAGCTATACTATTACTATTAAGAAATCATAGTAGGCCTAGTAATCTATTACTATTATAAGATATATTTATAGTACTAATAGCTAAAGGCTAGAGAAATTAAAGATTATTAAAATTAGAAAATAGGGAGCTTATAATAACCTTACTAATTTCAGATCCTTTCTTAGTATTATAATATTCTATTATATTTAGGTTTAGAGGTTTTTAGCTATAGCTAGGCTACTTATAGCACTCTTAAAGAAGGATACTCCGTTTAAATAGAACTAGCCTTAATAGTTAGCTATAGATACTTTTAAAAACTAACTTACCTCTACTCCTATTCTTATTAGGCTTAACTATAGTGCTAATATAAGTAAAATCTATCTTATAGTTAATACTAGCAGCCTTAGTTAGAGTGCTATTCTCAGTTAATATATTAATAGTAAGCATATAGTTTCTAGATATAAGAGTGGCTTATAGGCTAGTATAGAGCTAAACTATAATACTGGGAAGAAGGAGTTAAGGGGTATACTTAAGGCTCTTAAATAAGTTTGCTTTTATCTCTATAAGCGCCACTTTATACTAGAAATAGATACTAAGACTCTTATTACTTAGCTTAATAGCACTACCTCTAACCTATCTAGAACCCTTATTATCTAATAGATCTTGTAAATTTATATATTTAACTTTAAAGTTAAGTACCTACCTAGAAGCTAGAATACTATAGCTAATAGATTATCTTATAAACCTAGCAGACTATCAGATAAGCTTAACTAAGATACTAAAGGAGAAATTAATAACTAGATTAATAAGTAAATCTTCTTTATAAACCTAGTTACTATCTCTTTCTTTAATAAAGTGCAAGTAGATAGAGATAGAGTCCACTCTACTAAGATCCTTACTACTAAAGTTAATAATATCCTATAAGAGTCTCTAAGACTTATAGATATCTCTAATACTATACTAGATAGCTCTTTATACTAGAATTACTATTTATACTAAATTACCTACTACCTTAGTATCTTAAAATAGCTAGACAGAATTAAGTCTAGTCTATACTATAAGTTTAAAGAGGAGGCTGGGAAATTCTTCCTAAAAGATAAGTTATTATTTATATATCCTAGTATATATAAGCCTATCCTATAACGAGTTATAGATAATTTATAAACCTAAACTAAGCTTATTATAAAAGCATACTAAGAAAGTAGGTATAGGGGATATAATATAGTTATTAAACAGTTAGCAGAGCAGTATCACTAGTATAGCCTCTATTAATAAGTCAGCAAATAAGTCTAAACTTATAAAGATTATTAGAAGCATAGGTCTAGGTATATAGATAACCCTTACTATTTCTCAGCACTCTTAGAGCTGCTATTTACTTATATAGTATTAAATATATAGAAGGTTAGCAAATAGGATATAGTTAAAGCCTAGTGCCTCCTAACTAGATAGGTAGAGGCTTAGTAGATATAGCAAGCTAATTCTTACCTTATTACTAAGTTTATATAGGAAGATATTATTTATTGCTATAAGCTCTATAGTACACTTATTATTAATAGAGGCTCTAAGAATAAAGGCATAGTTATTAAATTTAACTATAAGTATAGGCTTAAGCAAAAAGTCACTGCTACCTATAACCTGCATACTAATAGCGCTATTAAAGTTAGCTACCAGACTATTATATATACTCTTGCTACTTAGATAAAAAATATAAGTAAAGACTTCTAGCTATTCTTCTAAGCTATACTATTTACTAATAAGATTTCTATTAGAGCTTTAACTAGCTATAGCTCCTTCTATCTGCTCTATAAATATAAAGCTATAACCCTAATTAAGATATTTATACTAACCTAGAGAGTACTAATATAGAACTAGGTAATAATATCTAAGAAGGAGCTTCTTATACAGATAAGAGCTTTTAAATAGCTTAATAAGAACTATATTACTATATAGAAGATAATTACAGCCTAGTATAAGCATATTATAGATAGGTTTAATTACTAGAAATACTATATCTTATATAGCTAGAAATTAGAAGTGGGTAACCTTATCCTAGTATTTAATATTAAATAGCATATAAATAAGTTTTCAGATACTAAGCTTAACTACTATTAGAAAGGCCCCTTTAAAATCCATTTAAAGGCCCCTAATAACACTTTATATTAGCTTAAAACCCTTATAGGGAAACCCCTTTATAGGTTAACTTATACTAGAAACTACTTAAAGAAGTTTATTAAGGCTCTAGAAGGTTTTTAGAAACTAGAAGATATTAGCTAGTATAAACTTAACCTTATAGACTAACTTAATAAGATTTACCCTACCTATAGTTACCCCCACCCTAATAAAGGTAATAAAGAAGAAGTAGAGGAACCTTTTACTAACTCTAATAACACTAACCCTCTTTTAATAAGCAATCTAGACAGTAATATCCTATAGCAGATTATACGCTTAGTAGCATATTTATAGGCTCTAAAAGAGGCTCTTAACTAGATAAGAGCAATATAGAAACTTTGCATAGAGCTTTAGCTATTTAATCCAGTTAGGGATAATTAGTATACTAGAATAGGAGATAACACTATATAGCCTACTAGAATCAGCTCTGCTATAGAAGATTAAACCCTTTTATATCTATAATAGGTAAGGCTTATACTCTTAGAGGGAGACTTACTATACTCTCTGCCTTAATTACTTAACTATAATTTCTCTGCTTAGTATATTAGAGCAGACTATAGGAATAATACTAAGACTAGCTTACTTATACCTATATTATCCTGCTTACTATTTAAGTCTGCCCTTATACCCTTATAGTTCTAATCTTACTAGTAATAATAGTATTTAGTCTAAGCACTATAGTTATATTAGGGATTATACTGCTAAGGTTACTACTATGCTTATAGTAAGTCCCACTATACAGAACCTATTAGAAGCATACTATAACCTTCCTAGTAATTAGTATGCTCTGTTTCTCTCTGTTACTACTTAGGTATTCCACACCTTATTCCAGGAGATCCCTCTTTATAGCCTCCCACCTTAACTAGATAGCCTCCCACTTTAAGTACTAGGTTCTAGCTTACTATTACTTAGAAAGTCTTTAAGTTATAGTTTAACTTTAATAGTTTAGCTATATCTATAGTGCCTAGCTAGTTATTTTTTATACTACTACCCTAGATCAGACTTCTATACTTAGCATTCTAAGAGGGATATATTTCTATATAATATTATATTATTTTATATTATCTATCTACTCTTCTTTAGTTTCTATTTCTATAGCAATTATTTATCTATTTTATATTTGTAATAATATTTTTGCTTTTAAATTAACTCTTTGCTTATCCTCTCATATAACTATAGCCTTATATAGGTAGTTAGGTTAGTAAGTTTCCCTAGCTATAAATAGTTATATTACTAAAGAAACTAGAAATAAAGAAACCCTCCTACCTATATTTTAAGGTACTCTACTATATTAGAAAAGTATTATTATAGCTAGTTAATTTTACCTAATTTACTAAGACTTTATATAATTTTTCCTAATTTCTCCTATATTATTTTGCACAGAGCACACATATTAAAGCATTTTAAGGTTAAATAAAGAGGATTTTATTTATTAATTTATATTTTTAGGTCTGTAAAGACTACTATATATATAGAATATTATATTAGTTCTTTCTTTTTCTCACCCTTCTCCTTTAAACCCTAGTTAGGATTTTAACCTGCTCCCTCTTATTAGAAACAAAGATATCTAAATTAGCTAGAAAGTAACTAGTAAGGATAAATAGTAACCTAGACTTATACTCCTTTAACTAAGTCTTATAACACTCTATTATAGTTTTAAATCCTAGATAAGTTACTCTAAACCTCTCTATAGTTTGCTAGTTAATCTAGAACTAGGTAACTACCCCCTTAAATTTACTACTCTATTACTCTAGATTACCTATACTATAGCTAAAAGCCTTATAGTTTCTCTTAGAGTTAAAGGAACACTTAGAATCTTATTTATAGTAAAAATAGTTAGTATAAGTATTACTAGATATATTTATATACTTAAAGTATAGCTTATAGATCTAAGCTCTAGTAGCCTTATTATAGAGAGAGTAAGCATACTACTTATAACTACTATAAGAAACTGTATTATAACCTCTATTAGCTTAAATATAGAAGCTATAGCTAACTTTAAGTCTATTAGAATTAATTATCTTTGCTAGCTAAAGTTTAAAGGTATCTATAACTACTAAGATAATAAAGATATATCTATAAAATAGTAGTTTCTTTTCTATTATACTCTAGTAGTAAGAACTAATATAAGCCTCCTAGAACTAATAAATAATAATCTTATAGTTATCTAAAAGCAGGACTTTTATATAGAAGTCTACTTTCTAGTATAGCTAGAAAGGCTCTAGAAGCTTAAATAAGTACTATATAAGAGATATTATAACCTATATAAGAAGGTTAGTAAATATATAAAATAAAAGCTAAAGAAGTAAGCCTACTTACTATAAAGAAGTTAATAGAGAGCTTAATATATAGAAGGGAGTTATAGTCTCTCTTATTAGAGATTAGTTTATTTATAAGGAGCTAGAAGATACACTTTCTTAGCTAAGTCAGTATATAAAGATTATTAGAGTTTCTAATAGAAGCTATAACTAATAATTATCAAAAAAGGCTTAAAGTTATACTTTATAAATATAAAAGAGGAATTACTATTTCTATTATATTATAGAAGAAGAAGAAAAAGCTAAAAAGAGCTAGAGAGGGTCTAGTTATATAACCTAGTTACCCTGCCTCCTATTAAATTATTTACTTAAAGGGTTAAGCTTTTCTTATAGTTAAGATTAATTAGATAAGAAAAGAAGTTAACCCTTATAACTACCTCCTTCTACTATCTATTCTTATTCTATCTCTTTATTCTAGATAGTTAATAATTAGTAACTAGCAGCCTGCTTCTTTAACCTATATATAAATAACTACTTTATCTCTCTTAATATAAATAGATTTAACCTATTAATAATTAATTTAATATTATAGCTTAACTTAATTTATATTCTAAGCTTTCTTTATAAATATTTAAGTATAAACTCCTACTCTAATCTATACTTACCTATATATAACCCTCTCTTTATAATATTATAGACCTTTACCCTCCTATACTACTTATATAACCTTCTCTTCTTACTAGAAGCCTTAATTAAGTCTATAATTACCTCTATCCACTCTATCCTTAATAATATCTTTATCTAAGAGTTCTCCTACTAAAATCACTAATATCTAGGTTAAAAAAGCATTTCTTATTACTACTTTAAAGAAGTTTTCTTAGAAGAGAGATAAGTAAAACAGTAAGCTCTTAGAGACTATAGTTATACCTACTAACTTTATTCTCTTTAGAAAAACCTTAAACACCCTAGCTATAAGGATTAATAAGCAGTACTTAGCTAGGTAGATGCTTTCTTCCCACTCCTAATTCTCTCTTAAACTAAATAAAGACCTTAAATATAAAGAGCTCTAATAGCTTCACTCTAGTATCCCTATAGCTTAACTCTATATTTATCTCTAATAGCCTTAACCTACTAGATCTTAATAACTAGACTAGATTAAAGGGAATAAAGGAGAGTTAGTTACTATAGTTAACTTATTTAATCTATAAAAAACTATTTAGACTAAAACTTTCCTTTTAGCTTCTAATATAGAAACTAGTTTTTAACTTCTCACTTATAACCTCTCTAATAGGATTAGTCTTATTAGATAACACTATACCTCTACTAATACTAGAATTAAAGATAGTAGAGCTACTATATAGAAAAGCTAGCTTACTATACTTATTCTCTAATTACTAGCTAAGAAGAATACTAATAAAGAAGTAGTTTTCTACTCTATCTTACTTATTAACTAACTTTTAGACTTTTTCTACTTCTATAATAACTTCTAGTATAATAGGAAGGTGGAATTATATCTTAAAATACTAATTAGATCTATAATAGCTATCTATAAGTCTCTTAATAGTATAATATCTATCTTTAAGCACTTAGTTAAAGTTATCTGCATATTCTAACTCTAAGAAGAGCAGCTATAGATATTAGATATACTCTATCTTAAGTAGCTTTGCTACTATATATAACTAGAGTTAGCTAAGTACTAGACTAGTTTTTCCTTTAAAGGGATCTTTAATATATAGATAAATTAAATTACTTCTAAGTTCTATAATAGAGATCTAAAAGCAGATAGTATAGTCTTTCTAACTCTATTAAGAACTACTAATAGAGCTAAGTATATTAAAAAGATTATCTCTCTACTATATAATAAGAAGATTTAAAAGATAATTTATACTTAGAACTTTGCAGTCTCTAACTCTATATTTATAGAGAGATTAATTCTAGTATAGCTCTACCTTAAATACCTTAAAACGCTTAATCTTAACCCTAAAATATCTATATTTAATATTTAAGTAGTAGAAGCTTTTACACCTATTAATATACCTATTAAGCTACTTATAAACCTAAATCTAAGTCTACCTAAAAACTATAATACTAGGATAAGAGATATTATTAATAATTACCCTATAGTTAATACTATATAGAACTACGCCTACTAGAATAGAATTATCACTACTATATACTAAGAAAACAGATAGATAGAGGAGAGAGCCTTTAACCTTTATAATAATAAGCCTTTTCTTTATCTAGGTTATAGCTCTTACTATACTAATAACCCTAGATAACCTATCTATATTAATAACCCTTATAGCACCCCAAAACTTTTAGTTATAGGTCTAGCTAGTAATCTAAAACTACTAAAAAATAAGATAGAGGAAAAGGAAGTACCTAACTAGTATATTAAGTTAAGTTAGAATGCTATACTATCTTTATAAACCTAATTCTACTATAGATTTAATATAACTAGAAAATAGGCTAAGTAGCCTCTATTAGTTACCTAATACTACTTTACTTATCTTTATAATATTTAAGGGAAACTAGTAATAGAAACCTATTTTAAGGTAAAAGAGATATATTACCTTACTAAGTTTAATATATATAGGTTAGGTAAATATATATAGACTCTAGAAAGATAAGTTACCTAGTAAATAAGAGTAATACCCTCTCTTAGCAGATACTAGGTCTTAATATTATTAATTATAAACACCTATTATAACCTACTTACCTAGTTAGATATTACTATTTTTTATATTTAGTATAGTAGTAACTACTAGGTAATAATAATAGTAAACTAGAAAAGAGGAACTGCTTACTATACTAATCTAATTTAGAGTAGAAATTTTAATAAACTATTTATAGAGGCTATAGAAGACCTCTTTTAGTACTATAAGCTTCTTAAAGCCTCTATTAATATTTATACCCTCTTTTAAAAGAATATTATAGTTAGATTCTAGCCCTAATAATAGAATTTATAAATATATAGCTTTAGAGCAGTAAATTAGATTAGAGTCTATATTTATAAGGGTATTATTAATAGTATAGTATTAGTAGTAGTTATAGAAGGAGCAGTAAAGAGAAATTAATCTTAAATTATTACCTAGTATATCTTAAAGATTACTACTAAGTTTATAAAATGCCCTATACTCTATAATAATAGACCTTTATAGATATCCTAGATAAACCTCCTTATAGCAGAATTATATAGTAATACTAGTAAGATATAGCTTCTAGTACTTAAAATACTCTCCTTTCTATTACCTCTTAAAGTATTAAAGCTTTCTATAAGGACTTTTACCTTATACTATATAGAAGGCTAGGTTAGTAAGCCTAATAGTAGGGAACCTACCCCTTATTACCCTAGCAGAGCTAGCTTCTATACTATTATAGACCTAGACTTACTAGCTTTTAGTTCCTATAACACTCTACTACCTCCTAGTAATAATAACTCTAGCCTTATAGACCTAGATTTAACCCTGTCTAACCCTTTTATTTTACTAGCTAGACTACCTAATACTAGATAAGATATAACCCCTTTACACCCTCCCACTCTAGTACTATGCTAAACTATTATTACTAGGAAATATCTCCTATACCTAGCTTTATCTAATATTCTTTAGCCTACCTATAATAGCTATAAGAACTATATTATAGAGCAAGTTAACTACTAGTAATAAATTAAAGATAATATCTCTAAGAGTAATTATAGTTACTACTTTTTATAGCTACCTAGCTAGTATAAATAGGGATAATATAAATAAGGTTTAAATTAGAATAAGGCTTATAAGCTTATAAAAGATAGGCCTAGATAAAGAAGACTAGAATAGTATAACTATAGAAAGAAGTAATTAGGTCTATAATAACCTAGAAGGAGCAATTAGATAGCTTAGAGATTACCTTTTTCTTTATAAATAGTAGTTTTTATTTATATAATTTTTCTTTAGTATATAGTCTTCCTTATAGGATATTAAGGTAAGACTATAAAGGATAATTAAGACAGGGCAGTATAGATAGCCCAGTTTAGAGAGTGCCTAGATAGATATATTAGTTAGCATAGCATAGCAGAACTTTTACCTTATTAAGAGCAGAGAGGAGAACAGAGAAATATTATTAGTTATTATTATTATAGTTTATCTTATTATTTAGAAGCTTTTATCACTTTTACTTAACAGATTATATCTGCAATAAGGTTATTATACTTAGAGAGATCCTTTCCTTTATTCTGGAACCTCTAGATATAAAGCTATAATATTATAATATTCCTATATAAGTATGTGGGAGTATATGGTTTTATTATTTTTATTTTAAGGTTCTTAGCCTATTTTAGTATATATTTAATAATAGAAGTACTTCTTAGTATAGATAGCTATAATAAGGCAGTTAATAAAGCTATTAGCTATACTAGTAAGTAGCTTATAGAGAGCTAAAAGGCTTACTAAATAAGTATATATACTAGTAATAGTACTACTAGGAAGAGTAATAGCTATAAAAACCTGCTAAGAAGAGCTAGCTAAAGCTAGCTCTTCTATAGCAGCCTCTAGGTATATAATAACCTAGAGCTTTTTCTCCTCCTTCTACTTCTCCTTCTCCTCCTATTAAATTAGGCATAATTATATATATATTTATAATACTATAGTGTGTATATATAACTATATATTCACTCTTATTTAGGTGCATCCTAACCCCTTTTTCCTATATGCACCCTGGTTACAGTTAGTGCGCCCAGGCTGCTTCAGGCCTGTGCGCAGAGCTGGACTAATATTACGCCTGACTTACACTGCATATTCCAGACCCTATAATCTGACACACCCCCTTAGAGATTACTAGCTTAGTGAGGCTATTCCTAAACTCTATTAGAGTCTATCTTATCCTAAATATAAGTTTCTATTACCTTTATATACTTTATATTATCCTCTTCCTCTAGATTCTATATGCAGTTTACCTCTAGTTATATATATTAGTTACTTATTTATAGCTATCTGTAAAACGCTTTAAATTAAGGTAGTATAAGCGCCTTTATAAGTCTATCTGCTATTATCTCTACTAATAGGGTATAGCTAACTACTATATACTCTTCTATGATCTTCTATTATAGCTAGTAGTTATAGATATTAATATATTATAGCCTTATTTATAGCTAAATAAGCTCTATATTAACTAGCTAAATAGTTTATTAATTATTATACTAGATTTAGATTATTATTAACGTTATGCTAGGTATAGTAAAAGCAGCTTTAGTAGTAGTATTACTTAGAAGTTAAACTTATAGAGTGGTTATTAGCTAGCTTATAAAGAGAGCTTTATATACTATTTAAGATAGTGTAAGTAGCTTTGCCTTAGTTATTAATATTATAACTATTATCTGCTTATTTGCCTTTTATATAATTATGCTTTTAAATAGCTTTATTATAAGTGCTTATAAGCTCTTTTAGTTAACTATATTATCTATAAAGCTAGTGTTTAAAGTAACTTTAAGTATATTATCTAGTCTGCTAGGCTTAGTGCTATACTTAAGGTAGAGATATTATATTTAGTAGAGGTATTAGAGGACTTAATTAGTAGTATAGTGCTATATGGGGCCTAGGTTATTATTAAACCTTATAAGGCGGCTTATAGTAAATGCTATATTAGGCTGTGTTATTACTACTATATATAGGATAGTTCTAATATGGTATTAGTAGTGGTTAATCTCTTATAGGGCTGCTTTCCCTTTATATAGTTCTAATTTATCTTTTATTATAGGTATATATGCTTAATTATCTATATTAAGGCTTATAGTATACTACTTAAGCAGCTTTTATGCCTTATCTGTAAATACTAACTATAATAGCTATAGCTTATATATAGCTCTATTACAGAGCACTTTAATTCTGAGAAACTATTATAGGTTCTAACCTCCTTTAAGGTAGTAGTGCTTTTAGAGGGTGTTTATAGCCTCCTTTATGCTTTTAGTATGCTTATAAGGGAATACTAATATATAATTATCTATATAGAAGAAGAATATTACTTACCTATACTGCTAGTAGCAGTTCTTGCTAGCTACCTGTTTAAAGTTAAGTGTAATAAGGTCTGCCTCTAAGTGCTTTTACTAAAGTAGTAGTAAGTAGTATAGTTTATAAAGTGCCTTTTATAGGTATAGGACCTTACTATTATAGTAGTAGCCTAGTAATATACTTATAAATACTGTTTTATTAATAGATATATATATAAATATGTTTATAGTATTATATTATAATAGCTTTATATTAAAACAGGTAGCTATAGCTATTAGCACTTAGAAAGATATACCTATAAGCATTACTATATATATATCCTATATATCTTTTACTTATTAGTTACCTCAGATTATAAGTCTTACTTTAAACTTTACTAGCTACTTATATTTATTAAGTTTATATATATAAATCTAGTAGTAGCTAAGCACTTAGTAACTATAAGCTTCCTGCTTTGCTACTTTATACTAGAACTATAATACTTTATATCCTTTTAGGTGAGATTTCTCAGCCTCTAGAAATTTCTTTATAAATAGGTATAGTTTTATAAGCCTATTATATAGTGCTAACTAATTATAAGATATAGGTAGAGGAGGTAATTTAAACTAGAAGTAACCTAATAGA
This sequence comes from Colletotrichum neosansevieriae, assembly GCA_036785495.1. NCBI lineage: Eukaryota > Fungi > Ascomycota > Sordariomycetes > Glomerellales > Glomerellaceae > Colletotrichum > Colletotrichum neosansevieriae. The sequence continues at coordinate 84,639 of JAVHLV010000066.1, read as the reverse complement.
GTAGCTATTTTATCTGATTTACTTAGATTACTGCGTGCTGTAGCACTTCTATAATGCTCTGCACTCTCTGGTTTTTATTCTTTAGCTATAGTAGATATTTGCTATTATAGGTTTATTCTATCTATAGCTGCTTTAAGGGTATAACTTACTCCTATTAAAGTTTTAGAGGTGTTCCACCCTGTATATGCACTTAGCAGGTAATTAGTCTAGGTGCTCTGGGTTATAGAGCTATCTTCTAATTATATAGTCTTATACTTCTAGTATAGCTATATATAGCCTGCTAGAAAGGCAGCTTTAAATAAGGTCTGTGGTATATAGTGGTGCTAGAGCAGTAATAATTTATATTATCTATTTTTATTTATGCATTTTAAAGGGTGGTTATGCCTTTTTCTATACCCTCTTATACTTATAAGTATGCTTTATAGAGCTGTGAAAAACGCTATTAGTAGTGTTTCTAGAGGGGTTATTAGTTTGAAATAAGTGTTTATATAGGTAGGAGTGTTATTTGTTTCTAGTGTAGTAGTGGTGGCTAGGGCTGCTAGGCTCTATAGTAGTAATAATATAGCTATGTCTATATTCTTTAGTATTATAGCTTCTAGATCTTCTGTGTGCTTATTAGTATAGTTGTTATACTTAACTACCTTATCTATCTCCTTATTAGTATCTTGTAGAGCGGCTTATGTATAGCTCTTGCTAATTAGCTAGTTAATCTGTTTTTATATTATAGTGAGGTCTATATACTGGAACTCTTTAGTAAGCTCCTTTAAGTTACTATTAAAAAACTTCTTCTTATTAAATATTATATTATGTGTGGTAAATACTTCTATATATAGTAGGTTCTATATATAAAAGGAGTTACTAGATATATAGCCTACTAGGAAGTTAATAAATATATATAGTATAAGCCTCTTATAGTGTTATTGCTTAAGTTAAGCTTCCTTTATTATAGTAAATATTTTATAGCTATAGGTGTATAGGTGTGAGAGGTTAGGGTATGCATAGTTAGCAGACTTACTTACCTAGAAGTACTTATAGAATAGCTTATAGGGTGTTTACTAGCCTCTTACTGCTATAGGTATATAGTTATATAGATAGATAGATAACTTTATTATCTTAGACTATAGTATATCTAGTAGCTTTATATCTATTACTATAGCTCTTATATGCTCTTTAATTATAGTACTAACTTATTCTACTCTGCTATTCTATACTTAAGTGTTAGTAGCAGATAGCTTAAAGTGGATACTTTATACCTTAATAGTAGAGATAATATATAGGTGCTTTATAAGCTTAAGGTCTGTTTTAATTACCTTTATATATGCTTTATACTGCATTAAGAGTATTATTAAGTAGTCTTTAATTACTATAAGGAGCTTATCTATGCCTTATTATATGAGGTAGAAGTTCTAGGTGTATACTATAGGTTAATCTGTTATAAGTAGCACTAAGTGATACCCTTTATAGCCTTTATTATAATTATAGAAGTTTAGGGTAATATATTTACCTGGCTCTATGTACTTAATAGACTCTTATAGTGCTTATTATACTTAGTAGTGGACTTTGCTTATATTATAGGTATTATAGTTAATTATTATAATAGGCTTACCCCCTTAGATAAGGTGGACTCCTCTTATACTATTTAAGAGGTGTTAAATAGCTTCTAGGCCTAGATGTTTAAGGTACTAGTGCTATATTATAGTACTATTATAGATAGGTTATTATTTTATTATTATATTATATATGTGTGTGTGGTGCTTAGCTGGGGGTTACTAAGTGCTTATAAGGAATATAGTATCTGCCTTATCTCTTTTACTCTATAGCAGGGTACCCTCTAAGGTCTCTCTATACTTAAGGACCTGCTAGTAATACCTCTTATCTAATATATAGAGGTAAGTATAATCTGATCTTTGAAGGTAGTTATTTTATAGGCTTATATTCTACTAGATATTGTGCTGGTATAGCTTCCTGAGTGATATAAGGTTACTTATAAATCTATAGTAAAGTGCTATATTATATAGTTATAGGTATGTTATGCTTCTACTATACCTCTTTACCTTAATATTAACTATGCTATATCTCTTAATAGGGACCTAGTATATGCCTGCTTATAGAAAGTTGCTAGAGGGTGCTCTAGTAAGCATAGTAAACTATAAGGTATTATTAAATATATATATTATTACTCTAAAGTCTAGAATAGCAGAGTCATAGAGTTAGTAGTTATTAGGCTATATATAAAATATAGACTTAAGGGTCCCTCTATAGCAGCTATATAGTTATTTATTCTCTATATGCTATTTGCTGCTCAGCTTAAGCTTGCAAATATGCTTTATAAGCTCTTTATTATTATTAATATGCTTCTCTACTAAATAGTAGAGGGATTTGCTTCTCTAAAAGTGTTCTAGGTATAGTTCTTTAAATATAATCTAGCACTTAGCTAAGAGGTGGTAGCTATAATAGGCTGGATAGAGGCTCTTTTTATTAGTTATTTATATAGTTATAGATACCCTTTTATAGCCTTTAGGCACTATAGGTTACCCTCCTCTATGCACTTAGTATATAGTAGGTTTTTGCTTTTTAGGTGCTTCTAAGTTATTCTTAGATCTAGTATTCTTATTATCTGCTAGTATAGTAGGGCTAAACACTTCTTAGCCCGTTTTAGTATATAGGTTAGCTATTTTAAATATATTAAGGGTAACTTAGATATCTTTTAGTATGTTTCCTGTAGTGAGAGAGCTAGCATTTATATGTGATTATACTGTTATTTAGTATATATAGATCTAGGTGTCTAAACTACTATTACTAAGAGCTATTATAAAGTTTATAAACTACTAGTTAGGCTCCTTTACTTATATAAGGCTGCTAGCCTATGCTTTAGTAATAGCTTTCTCCTACTTTATAAGCTATTCCTCTATATTATGCTTTATAAGTAGCTTCTTATATACTAGGAGGTTTAGAGTTATAGTATAACTGCTTCTAGCTATAGCCTTATACTTATAAGTGTTAATACTAATACTCTTATAGAGTATATATATCTAGTAGTTAATACTCTTATTTATAGTATAGTATAGGTATAGGAGATCTAGGTAGATATTATTATAGATCTAGTCTTAGAGCATATATTATTACTTCTTATATACTTTATAATACTTATCTCTAAATATATAGTCTGCTTAGTGAGCCTGGTATAGCTTATAATTTGCCTTAGATAGGTCTATAATTATATTAGCATACGTAGTGGTTATATTATTACTTAGTAGTATAACTGCTATACTATTTACTGTGCTACCTATAGGGTAGTTAGAGATATCTAGAACAGTTAGCTCTATAACCTTACCTCTAAAGTAGCTTTAGAGTATACTATCTGTGTTTAGAATAGTAGTATACAGGTTAATGCTATCTCATAGCTTGAGGCTAGACGCCTTTGCGTATAGGAGGTTAATCTAGAGGATCTAGTTACTGCATCTGTGCAGCTAAAAGGTAGTTATAGTAGTTATTATCTTATAATTAAGGTTTTAGAGTGGTATTTATAGTAATATAGTATATATCAGACTGTTAATTATTAAATTAGGCGTAATTATGCATATATTTGTAATACTATAGTGTGTGTATATAACTATATATTTACTCTTATTTGGGTGCGTCCTAACCCCTTTTTCCTGCGCGCACCCTGGTTGCAGTTAGCGTGCCCGGGCTGCTTCAGGCCCGCGCGCGGAGCCGGACTAACGTCGCGCCCGACTTGCACTGCGCGTTCCGGACCCTATAATCTGACACCTCCTTCTCCTTCTCCTCCTCCTCCTTAAAGGTAGCCTAGAGGACCTAGTACTAATAGGTAAAGATCTAGATAGATAAGTTAGCACTATACTAAATTATCTTATATATACCTATATATAAGTGTGAAATACTTATAACTTAGTTATTACTATTATAGGCCTTATAGTAGTGCTTATAAGGTATAATAGTAGTAGCAGAGAGGGGTTAGTAGCTATAGCTAGCTAGGTAGTAGTAGTAGTACTTACTAGTATTATAGAAGTAGTAACTAGAGCTCTTATCTATAAGCAGCAAATATATATAGCTATAGTATAAGTGCTCTATTAGCTTACTAGCTCTCTCTAGAATAGTAGAGGAAGTATAGGGCTTCTTAGCAGAGCCTAGAGTCTTTTTGCTAGTAGCAGGGTTAGTCTTCTTTTTTAGTATACTATAATATATACTAGCTATAATCTTTACCTCCTTAAACTTATACTTAGACTTCTCTAAACTATTATTAGTATTTCTAGACTATAAGGAAGCAATATTATAAATATACTAATAGGCTCCTCCTTATTCTTATCCTCTTTCTCCTTAATAGAGGGGGTATACTTATACTTACTTATAGGCTTCTTTTTAGGAGCCTTAGCCTCCTCTATTAGAAGGATATTATTAGCTTCTATAGTCTTAAAAGGCCCTACTAGATAGTAATAGTTACTAGAGGAGCTATAAGATAGTAAAATAAAAGACTTATACTTATTACTCTTATTATTCTTAGCCTCTTCCTGCTTAGTAAGAGCAGCTAGCTACTTCTACTCTACCTTCTTCTTAGCTTTATAGGTTATCTTAGCTTTAATAATATAGTTAGTAACTAGTACTATAGATTATTTATACTTAGAGGCTATTTTTAATAATAGTATTAATAGGTATAGATAGTTCTATATAAAGATAAGTATTAGTAATAGTTAATAATATATATAATAATTCTTTTATATATATAAAGGGTTAACTTATAATTATTATAGTGTTCTAAGTAGAAGAAGGAGGAAAAATAAGATAAAGGGTGGTATAAGTAATAACTGCACCCACCTAGCTGCCTTTATAGGTAGTTAAGTGCTGCTAATAGGATTCTACTACTTACCCAGATTATATTACTATTACTTAAGTTATATATTACTTATTTATACTCTTTAAAGCACTTATAAGGGATATTTTTATTTATTTTATGCCTTTAAGGATATTTATAACACTGCTTTATCTCTTTTATATATATTTAAAAATAGTTATAGCTATATATAATAGCAGATTGCTATATTAGCAATATTTGTTATGCAGCTGGGGGGTATATTGCAATACAGTTTATAGCACTCTTAGCCTTATAAGGCTATAGTGGCTGTGCACTGTAGTATATAATTATATAATTATACACTGCAAACTATTTCACTGCGCTTTCTGCGCACACTAATCTATAGCTAAGATAGTTGCTCCTTATAACTTACCCTCACCCCTACCTATAGCTTGTGATAATATATCTTTTAAGTCTAGTTTTATTATTCTAGCCTATTTATAAGTGGAGTTATATTATTTGCTATTCTTTGTAGCTCTTATAGCTCTAGCCTTTATTAATAGTACTTAAAGGCAGATTCTTTTACTCTTTTTAATAGCCTTTAAAAGCTTCTCAAAGAGTAGGGTGTCTTTATTATATCTATATATCCCTACTATTAATATATATATATATATATAATTAATCCACTTTAAATATAATAATATATCTAAAAAGTCTATAAATAATAAAGAATAATAATATAATTAATAGCTAATATAGAAAGATAGAGAAAGATATTTATAGGCCTATCTTAGTTTATAAGAATAATAATAGCTATATATTCTCTTAGAATTAAGGTAGAAATAATAAAAACCCTAATATGCTCCCTTTTATATACTATTAGCAGGTTCTAGCAAATATACTCCCTTTTCTCCTCTCTTATATATTATTAATACTACTATTATTTAACTAGTAAGTTATAGCTAGAATAGCTAAGATAGCTATATTTAAAACTAATATAGTAATTAGTAGTTTTACTAAGCTAATAAGTATAGTGAGATTAACTAGATTAGTAAATAAATACTAATAAACCTCTTACTAATATAGCCTTAAGTACTAAGAGCAAAGAATACTAATATTTAAGATATTTTAATATAGTAAAGCTATAAAGTTTTCTAAGATAGGAGCATTATTAGAGAGACTCTTTTATATTAAGTAATAAGACTTAAAGTAGATCTATAAAAGCTTAAAGTAGTAAGATTAAGGTTAAGAGACCTTTCTATATTTATTTAGTTTATATTATTTTTCGTTTTTCATTATTTAAAGAAGTTATAATTACTTATTTTATTTTTCTATTTAGAAGATATTATAATAATAAATTCACTTTACTGCTTAGAAAGCTTTATTACTTTAACTATATAATAATAAACCTAATATTTATAGGCCTATAAGTATTATATCTTCTTCTTATTTAAATAACTTAAATACTAAATCCTCTTTTAATAAGAGAAAGCAGCCTAAGAAAAGATTTATAGAAACTTTATTTAGTAAGATATAACTATAAGCTATAAAATAGTTAGCTTTTAAAGGTAGTATAGATAGGTCTATAAGTCTCTCTCTAAAAATAGAGGTAATATCTTCTAGTTCTTATTATTTATCTAAGAGGATATATACTAATTAAGATATTATAGTTCTAGCTAACCTTCTAATAAGATACTTTACTATAACTATAATAACTTCCTATTCTATTAGTATATCTAAGTTTATTAAAACTAATATCTTAGACTTTATTATAAACTATAAGAGTCTTTCTAAGCTTTGCTATAAGACTAATAAGAATATAAAGAATAAGATCTATATATATAGCTCTAGTAACTATTAAGATATAGTATAATTCTATATTAATAAGGCTAAAACCTAGAAAAAAGCTAAGGAGAAACTTCTTTACTAATTTAGATTTATAAATCTAAAATATTAATAAAACTCTAATAAGGATCTTTAAAACCTAGTTATAAGCTCTTATATTAAAGATAATAACCCTTTATAGGTTATAGTATTAATTACTACTATTTACTAGCTTTAATAGAGGGCTATTTTATATAGAGATCTAGAACTTATAGATACTAAACTTATTTATATTACCTACTACTATTTTTTAGAAAGAGTAATAAGAGTTATAGCTTAAAGTCTTAACTACTAACCTACTAAAGTTATTTTAAAGTAATAGGTTATAGTTAAAAACGCTCTAATTAAATAGTTTACTACTTAGCAGGAACTTTAGTAACTATTAAGCCTTATTAAGCTTAAACTAATAACTATACTTTAAGTCTCTATAAAGATAATTTTAATAAGATAAAAGGCTAAGACTAAAGAACCTTCTATAGTATAAACTATAAGCTTAATTATTAACTCTCTTATAGAGAACTTTAAGACTCTTAATATTAATAGAGCTAACTATAAGATAGATATTCTAAGCCTTATTAAGAGAGTTACTAGCTAAGGAGATAATACTTTTAACTTAAATACTATAAAAGCTACTAAACCTTATAAATAATAATCTTAGAATAATATATAGACTTAATATTAGTAATAGTAATATTACTATCTATAAGCTAGTTATAATAACTATTAAAGTAGCTACTAATAATATTAAGAGTTTAGAAGAGGTAGAAAAAGAGAAGGCTATAGAGGCTTTTAGTAAGAGAGATTATAGTAATATATACCTTTTTAGGCTTTTAGATACTACTAGTTTTATAGAGTAGTAGTCTATATTATTATTAGCTATATTAAGTACCTTAAAGCTAGCTAGAAGGGAGTTTACTACTATATAGTACCTTTTTACTTTATTAATACTCTTAATTCTAATATCTAAGTTAAAGCAGGTATTATTAATAAAGGCTATATAGCTAGGAAAATAGATAGCTAAATAATTTTAAGGTATATTCTTATTAATAAAAATAGCTTTATAAACTATATAGTAGCTACTAATAGAATAGTAGAGAAGTAGTTACTAAAACTAATAGAAGAGATTATATAAGTTATTAGTTATAATAAACTATATTCTAAGTAATCTATTAGCTTTATAGATTAAGGAAAGAATATAATATAGTTATATAACTTTATTAATATAATATTCTTTAGCTTTAAGTCTAGAAACTAGTATATTAATCTAGTTAAGAATATTACTACTATAGAATAGGTAAAGACTAGAAGCTATTACTTAGAACCTTATAATACTTATATTTAATAGGTCTCTTAAATAGCAAACCTATTTATAGTTTAAGATCCTCTAATTTAAATTACTTAGTAAGTTAATAAACTTCCTAATAATAAAGAAGATACTAATAATATTATATTATAGAATATTCTAGAAAAGCTAGTTAAATAATAGAGATAAGAAGAGTAAAATAAGTTTTAGATTTAATATAGTAATTTATAAACTAGCTATATATTTATACTAAAGCTATATAGTAAGAGAGTAAATAGGAAGATAGCTATTTCTAAAGCCTTTCTTTATTAAAACTAGCTAAACTAAAATAGAATAGTTTATAATATTACTAAAATAATAATTAATAAGTATAAGAATAGATATAATTTAAAGGTATAAGAGGTTTTTATTCTTATTAATATTATACTTCTAGATTAATTTAATAAGATAGAAGCTAGTAATAAAGAGTTATAAGAGCAAATAGACTAATAAAATAATAATAAAAGCTATTTTAAAAGCTAAGTAACTTTAGCTACTATTTCTATAGTTTTATCTAAGAATTTATAAACTAAGTAAGTATAGTTTAACTACTATATAATTAATCCTATCTTTATAATAAATACTATAATAGAGAAATAGGATTTTATACTTTTTTTACTACTAAGATATATTACTATTCTAGACTTTATTATAACCTATTAATAGATTATAATTACTCTTTATAGCTTTATAAATATACTAATTAAGAGAATTATTAATAATAGCTTAGTAATTAATCTTATTAGTAAAGAATATATTAAATATCTAAGCTTATAAAGTAATATAATTAGAACTAATATAGAAATCTATAAAATTACTAATAAGAAGTAGAGAATCTAATTTATAGATATAATTATAAATAATATCTATATTAAAGGTAATATAATTTAAGATATTAGCTTCTTTATCTTTTTAGAAAATACCTATAATAAGAACTTAGTGCTAGAAGTCTCTTTTATCTTAAAGACTAGAATAATCTTAGATTATATATAAAACTAGATTATTAAAGTTCTTTAGTCTAGAAATATTAAGATTAATATTCTATTATTATTCTATATAGAAGACTTAACTACTTACTTTCTAGAAATTATTACTAAGATAAACTACTTTATATCTTTATAATATTAATATACTCTTATATCTCCTATAGAGGAGGAAAAATAGAGGCTACTATTAATAGATCTAATATAGTAATAAGCTTAAAATTTATAGAAAATAATTAGCAAATTAATAAAGCTAAAGATAAGAAAGAGTTAGATATAATACTAAATAGTATAAAGATATATTAGAATATTAAAGTGATTTAGTAAGCATTTAAGGGCTTATATAATCTGCTAGAGGAAGTTAAGTAATAGATAGAGCTAGATAAGAAAGTTATTACTATTTTTAAAGAATTTAGATTAATTTTTAATAAAATCCTAGAAACTATAATCTAAAAGAAAGTTACTTCTAAGCTTAATAATATCTATAAAGTAATTATAAATACTAAATATATTAAAGGATATAATAGTTATAGTATTAACTATTAGTATTATATTTATAGATCTAAGAAGAAAGCAGTAAAGAAGAGAGTATCTAAAAGGAAGTATAAATTAGTATATTAAAAAGAAATTAAAGTTATTATAGCTATAAATACTATTTTTTCTTATTATTACTATATATCTATATAGATAATATTTATATTACTAATAGAAAATATTAATATATTATATAAACTAAAAGATAAGAAGATTTAACTTATTAATAATATTATATAAAATAGTTTAATTCTAAATAGTAACCTAAAGTAGAAACTAAAAGTATAGATAAGAGTAGAAAAGAATATAAAGCTAGATCTTAATACTCTATTTACTAGTCTAATTATATTAAAGTTTTTAAGTATTAAGCTAGAAATAAGACTTATAAACACCTAGCTAGAGGCTATTCTAAAAACTATTAATTATCTATAACCTAAAGAGAAGAAGCTTTTTATAGCTATTTTAATAGTAAAAGAGAAAGTTTTAGCCTGGAAATTTACCTATTATAGCTCTATCTACCCTTTTATTACTCCCCTATAAATAATATAGATAATCCTATATAAAGTATAGTAAGTAAAAGAAATTCTAATATTAAGAGAGTTAAAATAGAATATTATTATAATTTTAAAGAATTAACTAGAGAAGGAAATTCTAAAGCAGAGTTATATAGTATATTATAATCTATTCTTCTTTATATATAAAAAAGATAGTAAGATAAGACTTATTAACTCTATAATAAAGATAAATATAGTTATAATTTAAGATATAGTACTATCCCCCTCTATAAATAACTTTTTAGAGGATTTTACTATATACTAATTATTATCCCTTTTAGACTTCTTCTTAGAATATAACTAAGTTTCCTTAAGCTTTATAAGTAGGAACTTAATTATATTTATCTTATCTATTAAACTACTATATATATATACTTTACTTTAAGGAGTAATAAATTTAGTTATATAATTTATAAGAGTTATAATTAGAATTCTATATAACCTTATACTTAGTTATTATAAGGCTTTTCTTAATAATATTACTATTAAAGAACTAACTTTATACTATAATAAAGAAGAGATTAAGTCTTATCTAGAGATTTATAGATTTATTTTAGAATATTTATAGAATATTAATAAGGTTCTAGTTAATTTAGAGCTAGCAAAGTATATAGTAGTAGTAATTAAGTCTTAATAGATCTAGAAAGCAGTAATAATTATTAGCTATATTTATAGTACTAATAAATATTATCTAGAAAAAGCAAAGATAGTTAAGATCTATAAATAGATTACTTATACTAACTTAATAGAGTTAAGAGCTTTTCTAGAAATTATAACGTTTTATAGATTCTAGGTAAAGAACTATTTAACTATTATAAAGCTGCTTACTAATTTACTTAAAAAGGATACCTCTTTTTATTAAAAAGAGAAATATAAGATAGTAATAAATACCTTAAAGTTAATACTTACTAAAGCTCTAATTCTTATTACCTTAAATTATAGCCTTAAAAGAGAAGATATATACCTTATAGTTAATACTAGTAATATAAAATAGGGTAGAGTTCTAGACTAATTTATTAATAACTAATATATAGTCTCTTGCTTTAAGAGTAGCACTTAGTTAGAACTAGAACTATTCTATAATATTAAGAAAAAGAAACTATATAGTATCCTAAAAGCCTTAAAGAGGGTATATAATTACCTCTATAAAAGACACTTTATTCTAGAAATAGATACCTAGACTTTAGTTATATAACTAAATAGAGCAGCTATAAACCTCCTAAAAGCTCTTATTATTTAATAAATTATATAGATTTAAATATTTAACTTTAAGATATAATATATCTATAATATATAAAATATAGTAGTAGATAGCCTCTTATAGAAACTTTAAAGCCTTTTAGATATAATTAATAAAGAAGTAAAAGGAGAAATTAATTCTTAGATTAATTTATAGATCTTCTTTATTAATATTAAAGCTAGTTTCTTCTTTAATTAAGTATAATAATATAGTAATATATAATAAATAGAGAAGGTTCTTATAGGAGATATATAGGAAATTATTAGTAATATAATAACTATTCTAGATACTCTTTTTAATAACTTATAGGCCTATTTAGTATATTTTTAATAGATTACCTACTATTTAATAATATAAAGACACCTTTTAGAGATTTAATCTATTAGATACTATAATTTTAAAGTTAGAGCCCTAAACTATTATATTTAAAACTACCTGCTTTTTACTAAACTAATAAACTAGAAGCTAATACTAAGATAAATTATAGATAACTCTAAATAGAGAAAGAAGCTAATTACTAAAGCCTATAAGAAAAGCAGTTATAGAGGTAAGTAAGCTATAGTAAAGAGATTATCTAACTATTATATATAGAGTAATATATATTTAGAAGTTAAAGAGTTTTCAAAGAGTTATCTTAATTACTAAAAGAGAAAAGCTTAATATATAGATAATATAAGAACCTATAGTTTGCTAAAGAGATTACTCTTTATAAGGATTTTATTAAATATATAGAGAGTAGGTAAGTAGTACTTTATAGAGACTTAGAACCTGCTTACTAAATAGCTTAAAATATACTAGCTTAGATAAGTAACTATAGCTAAGATTATAAAGTTTATTTAGAAGGAGGTTATCTATTAATATAAGCTATATAGTAAAATTATTATTAATAGAGGTCTAGAAAATAAGAGTATTATTATTAAGTTTAATAAAGGATATAGTATAAAGAGGAAAGTAATATTAGTCTATAATCTAAGAGCTAATAGGGTAATTAAGACTAGTTATTAGCTTATTACTTATTTTTATTAATATAAACTAGAAGAAGGAAGAATATTAACTCTTAACTATATTTATCTATTACTCTATTTATAGACTAATTAAGTATTTATACTTTAACTAGCTTTAGCTCTTTCTACTTTTTATATAGATTTAAATCTATTATACTTATTAAGACTTTAATACTAACCTAAAAGGTTCTTAATTAGAATTTAGTAACTATATAAGAGGAGGAGGTTTAGATATATTTATAAGCCTTTCTATAACTTAATAAAAATAGAAAGCAAGCTAAAAAGATAATTAAGAGTTAATATAAGAAAACTATAAAGTATAGTAATAATTAATATAAATAGATAATAAGAAAAGAGAGGCTAAAAGTAGATAATCTAGTTTTAGTATTTAATATTAAGAGATCTATTAATAAATCTTCTATTAAGAAGCTTAACTACTAATAGTAAGGCTCCTTTTATATCTTATTATATATTCCTAATATCCTATTATATTAACTAGTAATATTAATAAGAAAAGAGATTATAAATAGAATATTTAATAGAAATTTACTTTAGAAATTTATTTAAATATCTAAAGAATATTAAGAACTAAGTAATATAGATATTTATAGATCTAATTTAGAGAGAAACCTAGTAAAAGTCTTTCTAATACTAAGAAATAAAAAGTATAATAACTATATACTAGAAGAAGAAAATAAAAAACTAATAGTACTTAAAGAGATAATTAGAAATAAAGAGGAGGATATATTATAATCTATAATAAGATTAAGATAGTATCTAAAAAGCTTAGAAATAGTAATTAAAGTATTAAAGGCTAAATAGTAACTAATAGTAGAAATTCTATAAATATTAAAGGAAAAAGAGAGAAAGTATATTAAAATAGAGGATCTAAAGAACTTATAATCTTTCTTTTATTCTTAAACACTTAGTTTAATAATTTATAAACCTATTTATACTTATTTATAGAGTCTTCTTTCCTTTATCTCTTATATTTTAAAAGTTTAAGATTCTAGAAATAATATTTCTAAACTTTAGAAATAGAAATAAGAGATAATATTAACTTATTAAAATATACCACTCTATTAATAACTATCTTTTAATATAATAGTAATCTATCTACTAATAACTTTAATATCTATACTAAGTATAAGATATTAAAGATCTATAGCTTCCTAATAATAATACTAAAACCCCCCTATAAATATAGTTATTACTAAACTAAATAAATAAGAGGACTAATAGTTTAAGAATAGATAGAAGAGAAAAAAAGAGAAGAGAGTATTAAAGTATAGTTACTAATTTATAAAAAGAATACTAATATCTAGATAACTAAAAGTATAGTAATAAAGCTATTAATATTAAAAGCAGCTATATAATACTATTATTAATAAGAAAAAGAAGAATATTTATAAAGAAGATCTTATTAATTTTATACTTAGATAGGGTTTAAAGTTAGTTTTAAAAACCTATTTAGAGGATATTTCCTTTATATTTGTATTACTACTTAATAATATTTCTATTATTTCTTCCCTTTTCCTCTATTCTATAAAGAAATATTTAGTTACTCTATCTTTCTTTTCTTAATCTATAATATAATATTAGTTTCCCAAAATACTAGTATAGTGAAGAGAGGGGTTAGGTAGAGCATAATATTAGTTTAAGATATATATATTAAGAAGAGAGGTATCTAGAAAGTAGCTAGCATAAAGGAATAATATAGATAGTTAATAGAGGCAGGTTATATAATATTAGAAGTTATATAACTACTCACCTAACCAGATTATAGTTATTCTAGTACTAGGCTATAAATCCTAGTAGAGGCTGGGATCTAACCTACTAGGTGATATAGGTGATTATTCCCACACTAGCAGTCTTTCTTTTATACTAGCACTTGCCTAATAGGCCTATCTAAATATATAAATTAAATAATAAGTTAGGTGTTATTAATAACGCCTATTTGAAGTGAAAAACGGCCAGTTTGGCTAATTGCCTAAATCCTTCTTAAATAGCCTAAAACTGGCTCTAAATAGCGCAAATAGCGCAAATAGCATAAATAGCGCAAAATAGTATAAATAGTGTAAATAATATAAATAGCTTAAGTTAGCTATTATTCTAATATTCCCTCTGCTATATATATTATCTATCTCTCTATTTAGATTATGAGGGTATTATTATTAATAAGGTGGTATAAAGCTCTATTAGGCTTTGCCTTTATTATAGTATTAGCTAGGTTATCTTTGCTATTTACCTATTAGATCTTAGAGAGCTTATACTACTTATATAACTAATAGAGGGCTATAATATTAATTATAAGGCGTTTTTCCTTTATAGTACTTAGCTTTACTAAGCACTTATATAGTAAGTATAAGTCTATATATATTATAGTAGATATAGAGTTAGTAATATCTAGCTTAGTAGTAACTTAGTATAATATTAATATAATTATAAAGGCTAGGTTAGTACTAGTAATTATAGCATAGATCTCTAAGGCTAATATACTATAAATAATCTATTTACACTTTATAGAGCTATAATAGATAATATTACTATAGATTATAAAAGTAGTATTATTTATTATTTTATTAGCTAGTATAATAATATAGCCTAACTATAATATAAGGTTTTAGTTATTAGTAAATAATCTATCTATAAATATAAATAATTTAGTAGTAGGTAGTAATAGTATAATAAAGGTTAGGCTATAATTAAGGTTATCCTTTAGCTACTAGAGGTGCTTATTAAGGATTATAATATTCTTATTAGGAGGATTCTAGTATTAGATAGTAGTTAATAGGTTAAAATAAGCCTCTAGTTAGCAAATTAAAGCTATATAAGCCTCTCTAGTATATTATTTAATATACTATTACTTTACTAGTGCCTTTATAATATTCTAAGCCCTCTATACTAGGTTAATCTTAGTGCTTTAATTCTTTTAGTATAGGATAATTACTCTAATAGATAATAGAGAGATTATTCTACTATGAAAGGTAACTAGGGTAGTAGTAGTAAGTTTCTCCTTATCTTTAGCTATAAATTTAGCTTTTTAAAGCTCTTCTTCTTTAAGAGTTAAAAAAGAGGTAGTTAAAAGTCTAATAGTATTATCTATTTATATATTAATAATAGTAAAGTGTGGGCTAGTATTATTAGTAATAAGGAGGTAAGGGTTAAAAGTGGAACTAGTTATCTATAACTTATTATAATAATAAGTATTATAGATAGCCTATTAATAAGTGCTAGCTTTAGTAAAACTATATAAAGGTTTAATAACCTTTATAATAGTATTTAGGGAGTAGAGATTATAGATATAGTTAGATAGGTAGGTATAAATATTTTATATAAGGGTAGTTTATAACTAAATATATATTTAGGTAATATCTCTAACCTAAATTAAATAATTAGAGCTAAGAGATAATATAATTACTAATAGAAGTTAAATACTATAGTATTAGATTATTAGTAATTAGATTAATATACTATACTTATTAGTATTATTTATACTATAAATAATAAGGTAGGACTTCTTAAATAGAATAGTAATCTTATTTTTAATCTTATTAACTATATAGAATCAAAAAAGGTATCTATATTACTTAGAGAGGTTATAGATCTTAAATTTAAAGACTTTGCATTTAAGGAGGGTATTAATCTCCTTTTTATAGAATTTCTAAAAAAGAGGCCTATAAGTAATAAGTTTACTAAACTTATATAGAGTAAGGTAAAGTTTCTAATCTACCTTCACTTTTATTAATAAGAAGATTAATAGGTTATTAATTTCTTACTTAAAAATATAGAAGAGGTTAGTAATAGTAAGGCCTTTTTAGGGTTATTCTCTATACTAGAGTAGGAGAGAGGCTAGAGAAGTATTTATAGGGAAAGTATCTACTAGTTTAGAGTTAGTATTAATAAGGTTAGAGTTACTAAAATTATTAGAATTATTATAGAAGGGTTTAATAGTAGTAGAGGGGAAGTCTTAGAGGCTATAGAAAAGCTAAATAGTAACTATTTTACCTAAAATAGCAATTAAATAGTAAAAGCCTTACTATTTATCTTTTTTATAATAGACTTATATTAATAATTATAGTAGGAGATAGATAACTTTTTCTATACTTAAGCTATTATAGGTACCTAAAGTATTAGTGATTTTATATTTAGTAGTCTCTTTATATAAATTATCTATAATAGTATAGATTATTTTAGCTTTAGCTATAATATTTAATAAGAGTATTAGATTATTACTAATATATAGATAAGTATTAAAGATAAGGAGAGTAGAAATAAGGCTATTAGAGCTAGTAGTATTATTAATAGCTTTAACTAGTATTTAGAGGGTAAGGTTAGGCTTAGTATAGGGGATTTTCTACTAAATAATAGTATAAATATATTAAAGGGATCTATAGTATTATTTAGTCTTATTAATATAATAGTAAGCTTTAAATAAGTATAACTTTAACTATAATAGCTATAGATTTAGTATTATTTTTAAAGGTTTTAGTAGCAAAGTTTAAACTAATATCTATAATAATATAATTAGGTAGTTCTTAGTAGATATAAATCTAGTAGAGGTAGAGGGTTTTCTAGGTAGTTTTTACTAAAAGATTAAGTAAAAAGTAAGTAGTATTAAAGCTAGTAGTAGTATTAATAATATATAGAGTTACTTTACTTTTAAGATATATAATATTATAGATAATCTTATAATTAAAGTTATAATTACTCTTTAGTGAGAATTTATAGTATTAGAATACTTTAGTATTTAATTAGTAATATTAGTAGATCTTAGTTAGCTACTTAATTACTACAGTTTAAATAGAATAATTAGTATAATAGAGAAGAATAGCTAACTTAGTAATAGAAAGGTAACTAAATTAGTAATAGAGATATTAAAGTTTAGTATCTATTAGGTAGCTAGCTTAGATAAAAGTCTCCTTATTATTAAAAAGAAGCTAGATATAGCTCTATTTATAAATAATAGGGGTAATAGTTTTACTCTATAATAAATAATTATAGAGGTTATTAAAATAGATATCTAAATAATCTATATTATTTAAGTAGAGGAGAAAAGAGATATTAGAGGGTATAATATAAAATACTATTTAACTAAATATAGTATTAACTATAATAGTACTAAATAAGTCTTTATAAGGTTTATTACTAAAATATACTCTTACTTAGCTAGTATTAGCTTTATTTATCTTAATTAAGGAGTGAGAATATTATAAAGTAGTAACTTACTATTAGCTAGTAGTAGAGACTTTAGTAGTATCTAAATCTAGTATAATACTCTAGAAAACTTTCTTAGAGTATCTACTATTAAGAGTAAATAGTTATATAGAGGTAGAGGTTTTAGGTAAAATAAGCTATATTAGAAGTAAAAGAAGTATAGGATTAGTAATAGAGTTAAAGCCTATAACTATATAGAAGGCAGCTTAGTTTAGTAGTAAATTAGTTAACTTATTACTATTAACTATAAATATAGTATTAGTAATATAAGTAGTAAATTTATAGAGTAAATTAGATTAAGATTTAATATCTTAGTAGTAATTCTATAAATAATATCTAAATTAGTAATAGAGAGGTCTTAATTATTATTATTATCTTTAAAATTAAACAGAAAGGTATTAAAGTTATTCTTAGTTAGGTTTTAAGAGTATTTAAACTTAAACTTATTAAACTCTTAGATATATTTATTAGCTAAGTGCTTCTATAAATAATAATTAGGCTTATAATAAATCTAGTAGTATCTGGGATTATTTTAATAGCTATTATATATTAACTAATAATATAGAGGAGGTTCTTATTAGTTTAGCTAGTTTTAGTAAAATTTACTATAATTAGAGCAATTTTAGTAGAAATTATACTATTAGTTACTATTTTAGAAATATTAATCTATATATATTATATTAAACTTATTAGGGTTTTTAGAAGCTATAAATTAGATAGTAAGACTTTAATTAAAGTGGAAAGTAGTGCTAATAGATAAATAAAAAGTATTATATAGGTCTTAAAGGCTTATAGGATATTTATAGAAAGCTAGTTTATATTTATAAACTCTCTAGTAGGTATTATAGATCTTATATTATAGGAGGGTATTATTAGTATTATACTTCCTGCTAAGTATAGATCTAATAGTAGAGAGAATATTAAATAGGATTTTAAGGTTTTTAGTAATAGATTTTCTAGGATTCTTATATATAAAGTTAGATAATATAGTATTATTCTATAGTTTTATATTAGTAATATAAAACTTTTTAGTTTTAAAGTAATTCTTTAATTATTTAATAATCTTAGTATAGAGAGGTTAGGGAATCTAGTTTATAATATAGTAAAAGTAGTATTACTAAGTATTACCCTTTAATATTAAAGAGAAAGCCTTAGTATAGTATTATAGAGAAATACTAGCTTTAATATAATAGTCTTTAAAAATAAGTAATTTAGACTCTAAAATATCTATCTTACTACTACTATATTTAAGATCCTTATTATTATAAAACTTTATAAAATCTAAGAGTTAGTATAAAGAAGGTTCTTTCTTAAGTAGTATTATTTAGATATATAAAGGGGGGTTCTAATTTTACTTAAAATAGGCTTAGAAGAAATATTCTAGAAAGGATTAGAGTTTAAAACTAGAGTAAGTCTATATAAGGGTTTAGTAAGTTTAGGGTTATTAATAGAGCTTTAATAAGTGGGAGAAATAGATACTATTAAGGCTTTTAGTAGCTATATAGGGGTAATTAGAGTTAAAATAGAGTTATTAATATTTTTAGTAATTTTAGTAAAGAATTTAGGGTTTTAGATATACTCTTTAATAAATAAGGGATATTATAACTTAACTTTAGTAAAGTTATTATTAGTCTAGAAGTAATAAGATAATTATTTAATAATATTAGTAAGGTTATCCTTTATCTAGTTAAAGTTAATAGTAATAAATATTCTATTAGTAATAAGGGCTTTATAGAGAGCTTTAATAGTAGATAAGTTTATATAGTTAAAGACTTTAATAATATTCTAGAAGTTATCCTTAAAGTAAGTCTATAATTATAGGCTATAGATATTCTACTTAATATATTTTATAATATAGTAAGTAATATAGCTTATAATCTTTACTAAGTTAGTCTCTTTAATATTAAAATCTCTAATTTTACTATATATATTAGAGTTAATAATAGCTTTAAAATTATAAGAAATAGAAATAATAGAGTAATATTAAGATTAGGTAGGAGAGATAAAAGAGATATCTTTAGATATAGTAAGAAGGCGAAATAGTAATTATTTATAGAAGAATTTAAGTAGTAGACTTATATTAGTATCTTATATATAGATATCTTTTCTAGGTTATAGCTTTAGGTATTAATCTATATATTAAATAATTTATTATTATCTATACCCTTTAAGGGTAGAAGAGTTTAAGTATTAAACTTATAATTATACTTTAAATATAGATATCTTTTCTAAGCTATAGCTTTAGGTATTAATTTATTTATTAAGTAACTTATATTTACCTATATCCTTTTATAAATCTAGTGTTTTCTTCTCTTAGATAGAGCTTTCTAGTTTAGGCTTTCTTTATAAAAATACTTTCTAAAAAGGAAATACTTAGTACTTACTTTCTAAAAAGGGCTTTCTAAAAAGGAAATAAACTTAAAAAGGGTTTATTAGAGAGAGGAGAAGTTATTAAATATAAAAGGGGTTTATTAATATATTTCTTAATCTTATTAACCCTTAGAGGAAATACTCTAATAAGGGAATTATCTCTTCTTCTTATATATACTTATTTTTAACCCTTATAAGGGGATTTTCAGGTTATCTAGTTAAAATAGAAGAAATATAAGAAAAAGGAGGAAGATTTAGAATTAAAATAATATTATTAACTAATCTAGGTAGTTTTTAATAAAAACTTAGTATATATCTTTTTATTCTAGAAAAATAAATATTACTAGCTATAAAGCTAATTAAGATAGATCTACTAAATCTTTATTACTAATAGAGTAACTACTAGCTAAAAACCTTTTTACTACTTATTATAACTTAAATATAATTAATATAAGATTTAGATAGGGAGACTAAAATATCTTAGAAGTAGTAAATATAGAGGAGAAGTTATTAAGATATAAAGAAGGAAGAGTTATAGTAAGAGTAAAGAGTTATTTAAAGTAAGAGAGGAAAAGTAGAGAGAAATAAGATAAAAGTAGGTAGTAAGTAGGGTTAGTAGCTTAAAATTAGAGGGTTTAGCTTAGATAGTTATAAATAAACTAAATTAAATAGTTACTGCTAAAAGTGAGGCTATAATATTCTAAATATCTTAGAATAGGTGGGATAAAGCTATAAAGTTATATAATTAATATAATCTTATTATAATTATAACTTTAGTGAGAGGATTATAGTGAGATATATTAGTAGGTTATTAAGAGCTTATTACTACTCTTTTATAATAGGTAGTTAGAGCTTACTACTAATTAAGAGGTTATTTGTCACATATATAGGCGCAGGGCAAGTGGGAAGAAGTCGTCTATTGCAGCAGAAAAGGAGTGGCTATGGGCGAGGGTCTATATATAGAGCCTTGCATAGTGGGTGTAGTGCTTAGAGGGCGGCGCTGGTAGCGCTGAGAGCTCTGGAGGAGGTCTGGGCTATGCAACACACCCCCCCAGAAATAGCAGAGCGCAGCAGAGCAGAACATACAGAGCAGGCTATATAAAGGCAGTTCTAAATAGAAAAAAAAGAAGCTATCTATAATAGAGTATATATAACGCTTATAGCATATAGCAAGATATTAGTAATATAAGGGGGCTACCTCTAGTTATTACTAAAGGGGCTTATTAAGTATATAAGCCTAGTAAATATATATTATACTAGCTTATAAGTATAGTCTTTAATAGTATAATATGCTTAGGAAAATATACTATTCTATAGATATAGTCTTTAATACTATAGCACTAGCTTATAGGTTAATTATAGAGTAATAAAGGAAAAAATTAAGTATAATAAAAGGGTTTTAAAGCAGCTTTTTAACACTTAATATTTATAGGCAGTTACTACTAATTATAGTACTATCTAGTAGCTTAGATATTACTAGTAAGGGTATATTACTTATCTATTTATAAGTGCTCTTTAATATTTCTAGTATTCTTAGAATTAATATAGATATCTTTCTTACTAGTAAGCGCTTTTTAGAGCTAGTAGCACTTAAGTAGAGGCTACTTATAGTAGAAATTACAGGGGTATTTCTACTTTAAGTATTCTAGTAGGTGCTAAGGCTAGGAGCTTCTATTAGTAGGGTTCTAGCCCTTAGCAGAGTATATAGAAGAGGGTTTAGTGTTATTAGAGCAGCCTATAAATAAGATATAAATACTATAATCTTTTAAGTAGTTACTAGTAGAGTAGTTATAGTTATAGAAGATAGCTATAAATACCCTCCTATACTTAGTAAGTAGCTAAATAGGTATTCTAGCCTACTTAGCAGCTAATAGTATAAGTTATATATAGTTTATCTAGTCTAGAAGGTAGTATATAGTAGTATTAAGAAATAGCTTAATGCTAAGAGTGCTAATAACTTCTAGAGTATTATATATCTTAGCAGTCTATAATATAGTATACTACTTATTATACTAGTATATAGGCTGCATAGTATATATATAGAGCATTTAAAGGTACTCCTCTTATATAGTAGCCTCTATAAAACTAGTAGCAGAGTAGAGATAGTAGCAGAGAGTTCTTATAAGCTTCTAAATAGATATCTTAGTATCCTTATTATATATAATCTTAAGCTATATAGTAATAAGTATATTAGAGTTAACTAAAGTAATAATAAAGTTATATATATAGTAGTAACTAGTACTAGCCTCCTCCTATTTAGTAGCGACAAGCTCCTAGTTATAGTAGCATATAGTATACTCTTCCTAAATATCTTCTAGAAGTACTGAAAGTAGTAGAGCAGGTTTAGGTAACTTCTTAGTTAATATATATATATTATAGCAGGCAGTTTAGTATATATACTATATCTAATACTTAGCCTCCTAATAAGCTTATAAAGCAGCTTATTAACACTTTATAGTACTTTTAAGTATAGGAGGTTAGATCTGCTCTAGTAATAGTATATTAGGTATATTAGAAGATAGGTTAATATACTTCTAGATATAGTGCTAAATAGCTTAGTAGCAAAGAGTAAGCTCCTAGCAAGGCTAGTTATATAGGTAAGTAAGCTTCTAAGTAATAATAAAAGAGATAGAGGTTATTATAAATATATAGGTTTTTAAGGTATAATATATATAGATATAAAAAGAGTATATAAGATTAACTCTTCTATACCTATAGGTAATAGTTAGGAGTAAACTAGGCAGTTAGTAGAGCTAGGCTTATAACTATTATATATATAGGTATAGGGTAAGTGGGAAGAAGTTATCTATTATAGTAGAAAAGGAGTAGCTATAGGTAAGGGTCTATATATAGAGCCTTGCGTAGTGGGTGTGGCGCTTAGAGGGCAGTGCTAGTAGCACTGAGAGCTCTGGAGGAGGTCTGGGCTACGCGACATTATTACTATTATTACTATAAATAAGAGGTTAAAGTAAAGGGTTTTAGTAATAAGAGAGAAGGAAGAAGGAGAGAAAAGTAGTAAGGTTAGTAAGTAATATAGATAGGTATTAAATATATTAAAATACATTAAAATATACTAAATTTGCTAAAAAGACTTATAGAGGATTAAAATTAGTATAACTAGTAATTTTAAGGTTAAATAGAGGGAGAGAAGGGTTTTTAGAGACTTTAGAGGCTCTAAAATAGTAAAATTATTAGTAATATAGTATAGTTAGAGGGGTAGAGTTTTAGCAGAGCTAAAATTATTAGTAATATTATATAGTAAAAAGGATAGAGGTTTTAGTAAAGCTATAAGAGGCAGAAAGAGCTAGAAAAGTATAGATATAAGGGGGAAAATATATATTTTTACTATATAATAAAAGATTATAATTATTAATTATAGTAGTGAGAGTGAGGTTATTATAGAGTAGTTTATAGTTATTAATAATAGTAAGGAATCTAAAACTTTACCTATAATATTAGTAATAACTTTAGAGATTACAGATTAGCTATAGAGGCTTAACACCTAGCAGTTAAAGCTAGTCTCTCTATTAATATAATAATCTAAATAAGAGAAGGTTTAAAACTGTCTAAGTAGTAAATAATTATTAAATAGAGGTTTAGAAGATAGAAGTAGAGGCTATATACTTAGCTACTAAATTTAAAGTCTCTATTAGCTAATATTTAAAATCTAAGAAGTAGGATTATTAAGATAAGAAAAATATCTCTGTAGTTATTTATATAACTTTGCTAATCTATAGTTAGAAATAATATAATAGTGAGGTTATTTATTATAATTATAGATAGTATAATAGTGAAGTTAACTACTAATTAGTGTTAGTTTCCTAAAATACTAATATAGTTATAATATTAGTTTAAGATATATATATTAAGAAGAGAGGTATCTAGAGAGTAGCTAGTATAAAGAAATAATATAGGCAGTTAATAGAGGCAGGTTATATAATATTAGAAGTTATATAACTACTCACCTAACTAGATTATAGTTATTCTAGTGCTGGGCTGTAAATCCTAGTAGAGGCTAGGATCTAACCTACTAGGCAATATAGGCGATTATTCCTATATATAAAGCTCTAAGTAGTTAGTAATCTCTATAAGGTTAAAGTCTAGAAGTAGCTCTAGTATAAAAGGGTACTAAGAGTAGGTAAATCTAGCCTCTAAGTAATACTCTTAAGCCTATTAAAGATAAAGAGTGTTTTAAAGAATTAAAAAGTTAAATTTAAATATAGCTAATATAGTAATATTAGCTAGGATTTAAAACTATAAGATTATTATAATACTATTAAATTCTCTACTCTTTCTTACTTTATTATTATACTTAATTCTATATCTATAGCACTTATAAATACTTAGGTTATTATAAGAGTAATTCTCTTAGATTTTATAGAAGAAGCAGTTAGTATAAGAAATACTTAGTATAGAAATATATTTAAAGTATAGTTTATAAATAAAAATACTAGTTATAGAGTTCCTTATAGTATAGATATACTCCTTATAATAAATATAGAATACTATATTATAACTATCTTAGAATTAGATAAATAAGCTATAAGTAGCTACTATATACTAAAAAACCTTTATCTACTATAAGCTAGAAAGAAAAATAGTAGAGGTATAAATAAAGACTTAATAGTAAAAGTTACTAATTCTCTTAGTTACCTTAAATATTTAATTAAAGTCTTACTTACTAAAATAAACTTTCTAGAAGGCTAGTCTTATTATATTAGTAGTTTTATTAAAAAATACCTATAAGATAAAGGCTACTTTTAAATATTTATTACTAAAAATATTAAGTTAGAGCTAAATAAGACTTATAGTAGCCTAAAAAGATAATAGATATTAGTTAAGTAATAAGAAGTATAAGAAAAAGAGGATTACCTAAAGCTAGTTATTAAAGTATTAAATAAAAAAAAGTATATTATTCTACTTTATCTAAGATATAGAAATATTAAAACTAAGTATCTAAAAAATAGCTTTTAGAGGAAGATAATAAAAATAAGGCTAATTAGTATTTTTAATATCTAATATAAAGAAGTTATAGTTAGCTATAATAAGAAAAGGTAATTTATAAATATAAGAAAAAGAATTTAGAGGAGTTAAGTTAAGATTAAGAGATAGAGGGAAAGATAACTATTAGAAAAAAAAAGTTAATATTAGAGAATAGAGAAAAATATTTATCTAGTTTTATAACTAGATCTCTTATTTTAATAACTATTAATAACTACTATTTTCTTTAGTCTTTTTCTATAAATAACTACTCTAATTTACTATTAGATATATTATTAGATTTTTTATTTTAAGCTTACTTTACCTTTATTAAAGCTAAGAGAGCTAAGAGAGAAAGAAGTTAATTATTTCTTCTATAAGATATTAATAAATTACTAGCACTTTAAAGTAATTAATAGGTATAAGAGAGTATTATTAACCCTTTTAGTCTCCTAGATCTTCTCTTTTTTATTTATATTTATATATATTATCTAACTTATTCTCTTAGATAGAAGATATTTAATATTAACTACTATACTATAATATCTTTAAACTTTATAATTACCCTTATTTAATCTATCTATTTAGTTTAGAAATTACTTACTCTTTTCTCCTACTAACTTTCTTTCTAAAAATATTATAATAAGAAAGATTATTTTTAATAATAGTAATGCTTTAAATAACTATATTTAGAAGCTAAGATCCTTAAAGCTTTCTACTTTTAATATTAAATAACTAATAGATTCTATACTTAATAAACTAAGTAAGAGCTATTTCTAGGCATAGAGCTAGATTATTAAAGATATATTAAGCTTTAAATCTATAGAGAAACTAAAATATTAGCTACTAATAATTAAATATAAGACTCTACCTCTATAATACTAAGATATAACTAGCTAGATATATCTCTCTAATTTACTAATAAAGTATATACTTATTAAATACTAAAGTAAAACTCTAGATATAGTATAGGAGTTATTTTATCTTTCTAAACTATAATATATTATTACTAGTCTATATAATACTATTAGGATATTAAAGACTAAGACTTTAATATACTCTATAGATATTATAGTAATTATATATTACCTTATAAGACTTATTAAAGCTAGATAACCCTTTTAATACTATATAATTAGAAATATAGAAGATAACTTTAATAATAGAAGTCTAAGAAATAGTATAACTACCTAGTTTAAGAAGAAAGCTCTAGATATACTATTTATCTACCTATAAGTACCTAAATTAAATAGAGTAGTCTTTTTAGGGCTACTAATTAACTTATATAATTAATAAAACTAGTTTTATAATAATTAGTAATTAGAAAAGAGAGTAAAAGAAAGACTATAAACTTTAATATATATTATAACTAGAGTCTTACCTAGAGCCCTAGCTATTATAACTAAAGTCTTATTAAAATAACTATATCTAATTAACCTTTACTATACTAAACCTTTATTATAGGCTTCTAGCTTATACTTAGTTAACTAGTTTAGATTTTTTATATAATCTAAAAGCCTAATACTACTAAAATAGCCTCTATAAGTAAGAAAAAGAACCTAGATTAACTAACTATTAGTAATATTTATAAATAAAGAGATATTTAAAAGGTATTAGATCTCTTTAAAGCTAGATAGAACTATTTAAGACTAGATCTTTAAAAACAAAAAGAGAATATTAAAGTAGATAATACTAAAAGTAATAAAAGACTAAAAGGATAAGTATATTCTATAATTTATAAACCTAAAGCTCTTCTCACTTAATAGAATAAGTCTTAACCTACCTAAATCTAAGAATATTTATTTATAGATCTAACCTATTAATATATTTAATACTAAGGCTTTAAGAAGTAATAAAGAATTATTAAAGTACCTAACTATTTAGAATATAATAATAAGAAATAAGATTAAAAAGTATAAAAGAGTAAATAATTAGTAGTAACTAATTAATTTATTAAAGTATTATAATTATTCTAGGTTTATAAAACTATTAATATTACTATATCTTACTCCCTTTTTAGTAGAATAAGTTATCTTTAAATTTTATAATAACTTAGCAGTTTTTAACTATATAAAGCCTACTAACCTTATACTAAATAATAATTAACCTATTCTAGTAGTCTCTTAGTATATATAAAATAACTAGTAGTTAGTAAATCACTTAATAATTAGATATAGATAAGGATTAGTTATTAATAGTATAAAGAAGGTAGAATATCTTTCTAATCTTTATAATATATAAGAGATATTAATAAGATAAGAGAACTTAGATAACTTTAAAGTTATAAGCCTTCTTAGACTTATAATTAGAGAGTTTCTGCTTTCTATCTATATTCTACCTTAAAAGCTATCTTAGATATCTAAAATAGAAATTATAGTAGATATAGTTAGTATAATAAGGAGAGATATAAATAACCTTTAAGATACTATAGCTACCTTCTTATTACTTAATTATAATAATACTTATTAAGTAATAATTATTATAGATTAAGTAAATAGTAATTGCTTTTACTAAGACTCTATATAGAATTTAGAAAGTAACTAATAATTTATAAATACTATAAATAATCTTAATAGATAGTACTATAAGATAGAAGCTCTAGTATATTTTAGAATAATTCTATTAACTAGTTATTATATAGTTAATATAATCTAATAAAGAGATAGATTTATATATAGACTTAGATATATTAAATAGGTCTAAGTATTTCTTTAAAAAGATATCTTATTACTATAATTTAGCTATATAGCTAGCAGAGATAGTAAGCTTTTTACTAATATAGAAATCTTTTTAGTTAACTAATATATTTCTACTATTACTATAGAATTCTATAATATATCTATTAATATTAGCTTTACTCTATAAAACACTTTATATAGCTAATAAGACTTTAAGAAAAATCCTTTCTTCTCTATATAACCCTCTATATCTAAACCTAGCTGACCCTTACTTTTAAATAATAATATAGAGAACTTTAGGGATAATAATAAGTTTATAGTTTCCCCTCTAAGAGATTTACTAGGGTTAGCTTTATCTAATATATTAGATAGTAAACTTAATTATCTAGAATACTAACTTTAAATATAGGTCCTTTAAATACTAACTTAAAGTATAAGTATTAAACCTTAATTATAAGTTATAATTATAGATATACTATCTTATCCTAAATATTCTAATACTTTAGATAAATATAACTATAATAGAGAAAACTATATCTAATAGAGAGTTAATTAATAGAAATAGATAGAGCAGAATACTCTTAACGGGTTATATTACTATAATTTCTTATATCTACCTTAGTAGGGAGAATAGTTTTAGCTATATTAAGGATTAAAATAGAATAAGGAATATAATAAGAAAGAGGAGGTTATAAAGCTATTATTAAGATATAGTTTATAATAGAACATAATAGCACTTAAAGAACCTTCTTAATAGAAAAATCACCTGCTAAGAAGAGATTATTAAATAAAAGAGTCTATAAATAGGATTTTATATATTTTTTATATAAGTAGATTTATTTATCTATTAAGACTCTTCTTTATAATATTATAAAGAGTTTTAAGGAGATAATTAAAATAGAATAAGTAGGACTTAGCAGTATAATTTCTAAGAGAGCCCTCTTAGTATATAGATCTATTATAAAAGAACTATAGTAGAGGAGAGAGGAGAAGTATAGAGAGAAGAGGACTTATTATTATTATTATTAATATCTTAATACTTAATTTTTAAGTTTTTCAGGAATTTCTCAGTGAATTTATACTTATTTTTAGTAATCTCTTTTAATTAGATCTGCAAATTATTATAAGGGTATTATTAGTTAGCGCTAAATATGCGCCGAACCCTCGCGGAACCCTTATATACACACTTTAAAAGGGGCTCCTATACTATTAGAGAAGAAGCTAAGTTATACTTAATATACTACTATATATCTATTATTATGCAAAGTTATTATTTTTTCCTAGTCTAGGCCTTTAGCTATACTTATACCCTTATAATTATATAACTTCTACCTTATCTTGAAAAGACTGGCCTGGAATAATAGCTATATGCCTAACTACCTGCTATACTGTTACTAATACTAGTATAGATAGTGAAAATTTTTCACTAGCCTTATCTACTGCGCCTACTGCAAGCAATGCGGCTATGCTCTTAACTATAACTGTAAATATACCCTTAACTATGCCCTTAACTATATTATTAAGCAATATAGTTATTATAGAGCTTTTATATATTATCTAATACTAGGATTATAATTATACAGACCTTCTATATACCCTTGCTGCCTATGTGCTAACTACTATACGCTAATATAAGTATCCTCTAGCCTACTTCTATACTATCCTTAAAGAGGATTCTACTTCTATATAAGTAGTAGATTAGCTTACTACTATATAGGATATAAATAACCTCTATAATACCTCTAATAGCTACTATATATAGTAGGCACTTATAAAGATCTTATCTATGCTCTAAATATAGTAGTAAAACTATACCCCTACTCTTAGCTATAAGACTATATAGGCTAACTTCTTAGTGTTTACTTACTAATTCTATATTAATCTAGCTTTCTAAGAGTAGTAACTATATAGTCTACTCTATAAGGCCTAATAGAGTATAGATTAAAGTTCCCTCTACTTTTTTGCTAAATAGTTAGTAATATTATAGATATTAGAAATACTCTATAAGGATAGCTATATACTAGCTTTTTTCTTCTTTTACTATCTAAGTTTATAGGTTTAGAGGAACCTAGAGTAGTAGTAGTGAAACAGGCTAAGAACCTTAAAACAAAAATAACAAAACCACACACTCCCACACACTTATATAGAAATATTATAATATTATAGCTTTATATCTAGAGGCTCTAGAATAAAGAAAAGGATCTCTCTAAGTATAATAACCTTATTATAGATATAATCTATTAAGTAAAAGTGATAAAAGCTTTTTAATAATAAGATAAAACTATAGTAATACTAACTAATAATACTCTTCTATCCTCCTCTCTGCCCTTAATAAGGCAAAAAGTCCTGCTATACTATACTAACTAATATATCTATCTAGGCACCCTCTAAACTAGGCTATCTGCACTACTCTGTCTTAATTATTCCCTATAGTCTTACCTTAACACCCTATAAAGAAGACTATATATTAAAGAAAAATTATATAAATAAAAGCTACTATTTATAAAGGAAAAGGTACTTCTTATACTACTTAATTACTCCTCCTAGATTATTATAGACCTAATTACTTCTTCTTATAGTTATACTATTCTAGTCTTCTTTATCTAAGCCTATCTTCTATAAGCTTATAAGCCTTATTCTAATCTAAATCTTACTTATATTATCTCTATTTATACTAGCTAAATAGCTATAAAAAGTAGTAACTATAGTTACTCTTAGAGATATTATCTTTAATCTATTACTAGCAGTTAACTTATTCTATAATATAGTTCTTATAGTTATTATAGATAGGCTAAAGAATATTAGATAAAGCTAGATATAGGAGATATTTCCTAGTAATAATAGTTTAGTATAGTGCTAGAATAGGAGAGTATAAAGGGGTTATATCTTATTTTATATTAGACAGTCTAGCTAGTAAAATAAAAGAGTTAGATAGAGTTAAATCTAGGTCTATAAGGCTAGAGTTATTATTATTAGGAGGTAGTAGAGTACTATAAGAACTAAAAGCTAGTAAGTCTAGGTCTATAATAGTATAAAAGCTAGCTCTACTAGAATAATAAGGAGTAGGTTCCCTGCTATTAGGCTTACTAACCTAGCCTTCTATATAGTATAAAGTAAAAGTTCTTATAGAAAGCCTTAGTATTTTAAGAGGAGATAGAAAGAAGAGTATTTTAAGTACTAGAAGCTATATCTTACTAGTATTACTATATAATTCTACTATAAGAAGGTTTACTTAGAATATCTATAAAGGTTTATTACTATAAAGTATAGAGCATTTTATAAACTTAATAGTAATCTTTAAGATATATTAGATAATAATTTAGAATTAATTCCTCCTTATTACTTTTTCTATAGCTACTACTAATACTATACTATTAATAATACCCTTATAAATATAGACTCTAATCTAATCTACTACCTTAAAGCTATATATCTATAAATCCTACTATTAGAGCTAGGATCTAACTATAATATTCTTCTAAAAGAGAGTATAAATATTAATAGAAGCTCTAAGAAGCTTATAGTACTAGGAGAGATCCTCTATAGCCTCTATAAATAGTCTATTAGAATTTCCACTCTAAATCAGGTTAGTATAGTAAGTAGTTCCCCTTTTCTAGTCTACTACTATTATTACTTAGTAGTTATTACTATACTAAATATAAAAAATAGTAATATCTAACTAGGTAAGTAGGTTATAATAGGTATCTATAATTAATAATATTAAAACCTAGTATCTACTAAGAGAAAGTGCTATTCTTATTTACTAGATAACTTATCTTTCTAGAGTTTATATATATTTATCTAATCTATATATATTAAACTTAGTAAGATAATATATTTCTTCTACTTTAAGATAGATTTTTATTACTAGTTTCCCTTAAATATTATAGAGATAAGTGAGATAGTATTAAGTAACTAATAGAGGCTACTTAGTCTATCCTCTAGTTATATTAAACCTATAATAGAATTAGGTTTATAAAAATAGTATAGTATTCTAACTTAACTTAATATATTAGTTAGATACCCTCTTTTCCTCTATCTTATTTTTTAGTAGTTCTAGATTACTAGCTAGGCCTATAACTAGGAGTTCCAGGGTGCTATAAGGGTTATTAATATAGATAGGTTATCTAGAGTTATTAGTATAATAAGAGCTATAACCTAGATAAAGGGAAGGCTTATTATTATAAAGGTTAAAGGCTTTCTCTCTTATCTATCTATTTTCTTAGTATATAGTAGTAATAATCCTATTCTAGTAGATATAGTTCTATATAGTATTAACTATAAGGTAATTATTAATAATATCTCTTACCCTAGTATTATAGTTCTCAGATAGACTTAGATTTAGGTCTATAAGAGGCTTAATAGATATATTAATAGGTATAAAAGCTCCTACTATTTAAATATTAGGTATAGATACTTTAGAGTTAAGGTTAAGTGTCTTAAAGTATTTAAGATAAAGCTATATTAGAGTTAATCCCTTTATAAATATAGAGTTAGAAACTATAGAGTTCTAAGTATAAATTATCTTCTAAATCTTCTTATTATATAGCAGAGAGATAATCTTTTTAATATACTTAGCTCTATTAGTAGTTCTTAATAGAGTTAGAAAGACTATACTATCTACCTCTAAATCTCTATTATAGAACTTAGAAGTAATTTAATTTATCTATATATTAAAGATCTCTTTAAAGGAAGAACTAGTCTAGTACTTAGCTAACTCTAGTTATATATAGTAGCAAAGCTACTTAAAGTAGAGTATATTTAATATCTATAGCTGCTCTTCTTAGAGTTAGAGTATATAGATAACTTTAACTAAGCACTTAAGGATAGATATTATACTATTAAGAGACTTATAGATAGCTATTATAAACCTAATTAGTATCTTAAAATATAATTCCACTTTTCTATTATACTAGAAGTTATTATAAAAGTAGGAAAAGTCTAAAAGTTAGTTAATAAGTAAGATAGAGTAGAAAACTATTTCTTTACTAGCACTCTTCTTAGCTAGTAATTAGAGAATAAATATAGTAAGCTAGCTTTTCTATATAATAGCTCTACTATCTTTAATTCTAGTATTAATAGAGGTATAGTATTATCTAATAAGGCTAATTCTATTAGAGAGGTTATAAGTGAGAAGTTAAAAACTAGTTTCTATATTAGAAGTTAAAGGGGAAGTTTTAGTCTAAATAGTCTCTTATAGATTAAATAAGTTAACTATAATAGCTAGCTCTTTTTTATTCCCTTTAGCCTAGTCTAGTTATTAAAATCTAATAGGTTAAGGCTATTAGAGATAAATATAGAGTTAAGCTATAGAAATACTAGAATAAAGCTACTAGAGCTCTTTATATTTAAAGTCTTTATTTAGCTTAAAAGGGAATTAGAGGTGGAAAGGAAGCACCTACCTAGTTAAGTGTTACTTATTAATTCTTATAGCTAGAGTATTTAAGATTCTTTTAAAAAGAGTAAAGTTAGTAGATATAACTATAGTTTCTAAGAGCTTACTATTTTATTTATCTTATTTCTGAGAAAGCTTCTCTAAAATAGTAATAAAGAATATCTCTTTAATCTAGATATTAGTAATCTTAGTAGGGGAACTCTTAGATAAAAATATTATTAAAAATAGAGTAAATAGAGGTAATTATAGACTTAATTAAGGCTTCTAGTAAGGGGAGAAGGTTATATAAGTAGTATAGGAGAGTAAAGGTTTATAATATTATAAAGAGAGGGTTATATATAGGTAAGTATAGGTTAGAGCAGAAATTTATATTTAAATATTTATAAAGAGGGCTTAGAATATAAATTAAGTTAAGCTATAATACTAAATTAATTATTAATAGGTTAAATCTATTTATATTAAGAGGGATAAAGCAGTTATTTATATATAGGTTAAAGGAGTAAACTACTAGTTACTAATTATTAACTAACTAGAATAAAGAAATAGGATAAGAATAAGTAGTAGAAAGAGATAGTTATAAGGGTTAACTTCTTTTCTTATCTAATTAATCTTAACTATAAGAAAGACTTAACCCTTTAAGTAAATAATTTAGTAAGAAGCAGAATAACTAAGTTATATAACTAAACCTCTTTTAGCTCTCTCTAGCTTTTTCTTCTTTCTCTATAATATAATAGAAATAGTATTTCCTCTTTTATATCTATAAAGTATAACTTTAAGCTCTCTTTAGTACTTATTAGTTATAGCCTTTATTAGAAATCCTAATAATCCTTATATACTAACTTAGCTAAGAAAGTATATCTTCTAGCTTCTTATAAATAAACTAGTTTCTAATAAGAGAGACTATAACTCCCCTCTATATATTAAGCCCTCTATTAACTCCTTTATAGTAAGTAGACTTACTCTTTTAGCTCTTATTTTATATATTTACTAACTCTCTTATATAGATTATAGTATTTCTTATATAGTACTCACTTAAGCTTCTAGAGCTTTTCTAGCTATATTAGAAAGTAGACTTCTATATAAAAGTCCTGCCTTTAAATAACTATAAGATTATTATTTATTAGTTTTAGGAGGCTTATACTAGCTCTTATTACTAGAGTATAATAGAAAAGAAACTACTATTTTATAGATATATCTTTATCACCTTAGTAGTTATAAGTATCTTTAAACTTTAGCTAGCAAAGATAATTAATTCTAATAGATCTAAGATTAGCTATAGCTTCTATATTTAAACTAATAGAGGTTATAATATAGTTTCTTATAGTAGTTATAAGTAGTATACTTACTCTCTCTATAATAAGGCTACTAGAGCTTAGATCTATAAGCTATACTTTAAATATATAAGTATACCTAGTAATACTTATACTAACTATTTTTACTATAAATAAAATTCTAAGTATTCCTTTAACTCTAAGAGATACTATAAGGCTTTTAGTTATAGAATAGATAATCTAGAGTAATAGAGTAGTAAGTTTAAGGGAGTAGTTACCTAGTTCTAGATTAACTAGTAAACTATAAAGAGGTCTAGAATAACTTATCTAGGGTTTAGAACTATAATAGAATATTATAAGACTTAGCTAAAGAAGTATAAGTCTAGGTTACTATTTATTCTTACTAGTTACCCTCTAGCTAATTTAGATATCTCTATTTCTAATAAGAGAAAGCAGGTTAAAATTCTAACTAGGGTTTAAAGGAGAAGGGCAGAAAAAAGAAAGAACTAATATAATATTCTATATATATAGCAGTCTTTATAGACCTAAAAATATAAACTAATAAATAAAATCCTTCTTATTTAGCCTTAAAATACTTTAATATATATACTTTATATAAAATAATATAAGAGAAATCAGGAAAAATTATATAAAGTCTTAGTAAATTAGGTAAAATTAACTAGCTATAATAATACTTTTCTAATATAGTAGAGCATCTTAAAATATAAATAGAAGGGTTTTTTTATCTCTAGTTTCTTTAGTAATATAACTATTTATAGCTAGGAAAACTTACTAATCTAACTACCTATATAAAGCTATAGTTATATAAGAGGATAAGTAGAGAATTAATTTAAAAGTAAGAATATTATTATAAATATAAAATAGATAAATAATTACTATAAGAGTAGAAACTAAAGAAGAGCAGACAGATAATATAAAATAATACTATATTATATAGAGATATACCCCCCTTAAAATACTAAATATAAAAGTCTAATCTAGAAGTAGTATAAAAATAACTAGCTAGGTATTATAGATATAGTTAAACTATTAAAGTTAAACTATAACTTAAAGACTTTCTAAGTAATAATAAGCTAAAACCTAGCACTTAAAGTAAAAGGCTATCTAGTTAAGATAGAAAGCTATAAAGAGAGATCTCCTAGAATAAAGCATAAAATACTTAAGTAGTAATAGAGAGAAACAGAGCATACTAATTACTAGAAAGGTTATAGTATACTTCTAACAGGTCCTATATAGTAGGACTTACTATAAGTATAGCAGTAACCTTAGTAGTATAATCTCTAATATAACTATAGTGCTTAGACTTAACACCACTATTACTAGCAAAATTAAAACTATAAGGGTATAAGAGCAGACTTATATAGTAAATAGAATAATATAGATATAAGTAGGCTAGCCTTAGTATTATCTCTATAATTTATTCTAATATACTAAGCTAGAAAATTATAGTTAAGCAATTAAGGCAGAAAGTATAGTAAGTGTCCCTCTAAGAGTATAAGCCTTAGCTATTATAAATATAAAAGGGTCTAATCTTCTATAATAGGGCAGATTCTAGTAGATTATATAGTATTATCTCCTATTCTAGTATACTAACTATTTCTAACTAGATTAAATAGCTAAAGCTCTATATAAAGTTCCTATATTACTCTTATCTAGTTAAAAGCCTCCTTTAAAGCCTATAAATATACTACTAAATATATAATCTACTATAAGATATTACTATCTAGATTGCTTATTAATAGAGAGTTAGTATTATTAGGGTTAGTAAAAGGTTCCTCTACTTCTTCTTTATTACCTTTATTAAAATAGGAGTAACTATAAGTAGAGTAAATCTTATTAAGTTAGTCTATAAAGTTAAGTCTATACTAGTTAATATCTTCTAGTTTCTAAAAACCTTCTAGGGCCTTAATAAACTTCTTTAAGTAGTTCCTAGTATAAGTTAACCTATAAAGAGATTTCCCTATAAGGGTCTTAAACTAATATAAAGTATTATTAAGAGCTTTTAAATAGATCTTAAAGGGGCCTTTCTAATAGTAGTTAAGCTTAGTATCTAAAAACTTATCTATATACTATTTAATATTAAATACTAGAATAAGATTACCTACTTCTAATTTCTAACTATATAAGATATAGTATTTCTAGTAATTAAACCTATCTATAATATACTTATACTAGGCTGCTATTATCTTTTATATAGCAGTATAGTTCTTATTAAGCTATTTAAAAGCTCTTATCTATATAAGAAGCTTCTCTTTAAGTGTTATTACCTAGTTTTATACTAGCACTCTCTAGGTTAGTATAAATATCTTAATTAGAGTTATAGCTTTATACTTATAGAGTAAGTAGAAGGAGCTATAGCTAGTTAAGGCCCTAATAGAAGTCCTATTAGTAAATAGTATAGCTTAGAAGGATAGTTAGAAGTTCTTATCTATATTCTTTATCTAAGTAATAAGAGCATATATAATAGTCTAGTAACTAACTTTAATAGTACTATTAGTATATAGGTTATAGATAGTAGTAACTTTTTACTTAAGTCTATACTTATAGTTAAATTTAATAACTATACTCTTATTCTTAAAGCCTTTATTAATAATAAGTATACTATAAAGCCTATAATAATAAATAATATCCTCTTATATAAACTTAGTAATAAGGTAAGAGTTAGCTTACTATATCTACTAAGCCTCTACCTATCTAGTTAGGAGGCACTAGGCTTTAACTATATTCTATTTACTAATCTTCTATATATCTAATACTATATAAGTAAATAGCAGCTCTAAGAGCACTAAGAAATAGTGAGGGTTATCTATATATCTAGGTTTATACTTCTAATAATCTTTATAAGTTTAGACTTATTTACTAACTTATTAATAGAGGCTATACTAGTAATACTACTCTGCTAACTATTTAATAACTATATTATATTTTCTATATCTACTCTCTTAGTATGCTTTTATAATAAGCTTAGTTTAGGTCTGTAAATTATCTATAACTTATTATAGAGTAGACTTATATATACTAGAATATATAAATAATAACTTATCTTTTAGGAAGAATTTCCCAGCCTCCTCCTTAAACTTATAATATAGACTAGGCTTAATTTTATCTAGCTATTTTAAGGTACTAAGATAGTAGGTAATTTAGTATAAATAGTGATTCTAGTATAAAGAGCTATTTAGCATAGTATTAGAGATATCTATAAGTCTTAGAGACTCTTATAGGATATTATTAACTTTAATAGTAAGAATCTTAGTAGAGCAGACTTTATCTCTATCTATCTATACTTTATTAAAGAAAGAGATAGTAATTAAGTCTATAAAGAAGATTTACTTATTAATCTAGTTATTAATTTCTTCTTTAGTATCTTAGTTAAGCTTATCTAATAGTCTGCTAGGTTTATAAGATAATCTATTAGCTATAGTGTTCTAGCTTCTAGATAGGTACTTAACTTTAAAGTTAAATATATAAATCTATAAGATCTATTAGATAATAAGAGCTCTAGGCAGATTAGAGGCAGCACTATTAAGCTAAGTAATAAGAATCTTAGTATCTATTTCTAGTATAAAGTAGTAACTATAGAGATAAAAGCAAACTTATTTAAGAGCTTTAAATATACTTCTTAACTCCTTCTTTCTAGTATTATAGTTTAGCTCTATACTAGCCTATAAGCTACTCTTATATCTAAAAACTATATACTTACTATTAATATATTAACTAAGAATAGTGCTCTAACCAAGGCTACTAGTATTAACTATAAGGTAGATTTTACCTATATTAGCACTATAGTTAAGCCTAATAAGAATAGGAGCAGAGATAAGTTAGTTTTTAAAAGTATCTATAGCTAACTATTAAAACTAGTTCTATTTAAATAGAGTATTCTTCTTTAAGAGCACTATAAGCAGCCTAGCTATAGCTAAAAACCCCTAAACCTAAATAGAATAGAATATTATAACACTAAGAAAAGATCTAAGGTTAGTAAGGTTATTATAAATCCCCTATTTTCTAATTTTAATAATCTTTAATTTCTCTAACCTTTAACTATTAGTACTATAAATATATTTTATAATAGTAATAGATTACTAGGCCCACTATAATTTCTTAATAGTAATAGTATAGCTAGCTAACTTAATATTAATAAGAATCTTATTAATATTCTAGATATACTCTAGAATATATCTATATAGTTTAGAGTAACTAGAAACTTCTTTATTATTATACTTTAAGATAGAGCTCTTAATAGCTATATTATTAAGAAAAGCTTTATAGCAGATTAGAATCAGGTTATATAGAATTTATATTATAACTTTTATAAACTAGGCTATAGAGTTAGTAGCTTCTTAAAATAGGGTATATATCTAAAAGAGGCTAATTAGTATTATAAAGGTTATAATATTATAGCTATATAGATCTAGTAAAACTTAGTTATATCTAGAAAAGAAATCTAATAGTAAGAGAAGCTAGTATATTATAAAGTCTTTTAAAAACTTATTACTAGATAGGAGCAAAGCTATATTATATAGAGTAATAGTATTAATCTTAGTTATAGAGTTAATAAGATATATCTTTTTATCCTTCTTCCTAACTAAAAAGAAGAGGTTCTAGTAAGCTATATAACTTTACTTAAAGATACCCTTTCTTAGCTTATCTTTTAGAATTATTATTATATTACTCTCTAAAACCTTTAAGATTAATATACTTCTTACTTACTAGGCCTTATAAGAAATAACTCTAATTACTTATAGAAGAGCTATAGATAGATAGATAGATCTATAATACTTAAAACTCTATATAAGAGCCTTCTTTCTATTACTTAGAACTTTAAAGAGAAGCTTCTTCTCTTTTAGATTAAG
Source organism: Colletotrichum neosansevieriae (assembly GCA_036785495.1). Classification (NCBI taxonomy): domain Eukaryota; kingdom Fungi; phylum Ascomycota; class Sordariomycetes; order Glomerellales; family Glomerellaceae; genus Colletotrichum; species Colletotrichum neosansevieriae. The sequence goes on along the minus strand of JAVHLV010000066.1, from coordinate 45,506 downwards.
GTAGTCTACTATTACTAAGATCTTATTAAGTTATTCTACTATAAGTTACTCCCTCTTAGAAATAGTTAAAAACTTTAATTAGATAAGATCTATAAAAGCACTTTTTAATACTAGTCTAAGGTTTTCTTTTACTTTTACTTAGGCTTTTAACTTCTACTCTAGATCTCCTTTAGATACTAAGTTATTAGAAGGTAAGTTATTAACTAGCTAGACTTTTTTATCTTTTATCTTATATATTATATTAACCTCTTTATATATAAAGAATAAAGTATTATTATAGATATAATTAGTTCTTAGTTTATTCTAGATTCTTATTAGAACCTTTTCTAGAAGGTTCTCTTTCTAGTAGAACTAATAGTATATCTAGGTATTAGCTATATTAAATCTAATCCCCTATTTTAAGTTAAATAGATTTATAAAGAGTAAGAAATATATTTTAGTAGAAAGGAGAAGTTACTAAAGCTTTTTATTAGTTATAAACTTTAATAGATTAGTTTTATATATTACTTACTCCTTATAATACTCCTAGATAATAGAGTTAAATCCCTTAACTATATAGCTAAGAGCCTTAGTATACTTAGATTCTCTTATATTAAGAATACTAATAGTAGTCTTTTAGTTTTTAAAAAGAGTAGTCTTACTATATATAAAAAGGTGCTTAGCTATTTTAAATAATATAAGCTTAGTACTATTATATAGCTTAGTAGAGATTAGCTTCTCTTTCTATTAATAGGTTAACTAGTTTCTATCTTTGCTCTACTTCTAGAAAAAAAGAAGCTTACTTAGAATATTAGTTAGAAGTACTAGAACCTCCTCTACCTTATAGCTAGATATATAGTTAGAATTTATATAGTTAGCTTCTCTCCTCTTTCTCTAGTAGTAATATCTATAAAACTTCTTTAAAAAGAGTTTATAATAGTTAGAGTGCTACTTATTTTTATAGAATTAGTATCTAGAAGTATATCCTTATAATTCTAAAATAGCTTAGATAATTACTTCTATTCTTAGTATAATAGCCTGCTTAAGAGAGACTTTAAGCACTATATAGAAGATATTACTATTCTTATTAAATATTACTAAAACCTCCTTATTCTCCTCTAATTTCTCTTAGACTGGGAAATTAAAACCTTCTAGTAAATTAGCTTCTACTACTAGTATTACCTCTTTTAGTATATATAAGCTAGGCTAGCCTTTTATATTATAAAGCTATAATTATAGACTTTTACTTAGTTATCTATTAATTTCTATAATTACTAAGCTAGCTACTATATTAAAATTAGTAGTAATAGCCTCTATTTTCCCTCTTTTATAGAAATTAAATAGACTTACTAAGTATAAGAGAAGCTAGTAGAGTTAGAGAGAATAGTAGTAAAGTAACTAGTAGAATCTAAAATATAGAATATTAAAGGAGTATAGATCTTCTAATTACTAGCCTAAAAGATACTAATTATCTAAGTTAGTAAGTATTTTAGTATTATTCTAGTATATATAATAAATAGAGCTTTAAGAATTATATTCTTAGATATCTTACTATATAGGTTAATAAAGAAGGGTATATTAGATATATAATAGCTACTAATATAGATATCCTTAACTATAATACCCTTAAAAGTTACTATAGCTTAAATATTTATAAAGCTTTAAACTTTAAGATATATAGAGATAACACTCTTCTATATTCTATTATAGCTAATATATTTCTCAGAGATAATATTAATAGTAGTATTAGTATTAATAATCCTATACTACTCTAAATATATAAACTAACTAATTCTTATAGTAATCTAGAAGTATAGTATAATAAAGTCTTATATAGTGAGGATTTTATACTAGTAGATAACTATAGTATAGTATAGATATTCTATTAAATTATTAAAGAAAGTAACTAGTATATTAAGGTTCTTTTTAGGTTAAGTACTAGGTAGAATAATATCTATTATATTAATATCTACTATATTATAGAGAGGTAGTTAACTAAAGATAGAAAGCACTAGGCTGCTTAAAAAAGCTTAGAAACTATAGATTATATCTATAAAGGGAGAAAAGATACTAGTTAAAGAAAAGGGGGTTAGGCAGAATACTAAATAAAAGAGGATTATATCTAAACCCTGTTCTTAGTCTAGTATAGTAACTTTATAAAGTATCTAAACTACTATAGCCTCTTTCTTATAAACTTAAGCCTAAATATAGGCCTTAATAGCACTAACTTCTACCTATAAGAGTGCTTTATACTAGGATATAAGAGTTAGGTTTATTTATATATTATTCTAATATCTAATCTCTTATATAAGTTAGCTGCTTAATCTAGAGGCTTTTATAATATAGCTAAGTAGATCTCTGCTTATAGATATAAATATATCTAGCTATTAATTACTATTCTACTAGAGGTAGTTCTGGATAACTAGCTTTATATATTTATAAACTATATTATTATAGTTATACTAAACCTAGTAAAGGAAAGATTCTAGAATAGTAACCTTCCTATCTGCTTACTTAGCTTATAGGTCTTTAGTGAGAATATAGCTCTCTAATATTATAATAAAAGACTTAGATTAAGGGGTCTTAGCAGCTTCTAAGAGGCTATTATTAACTGGGATATTCTTATCCTTATCTATAACTTTCTTAATATAAGGTTCTAGGAGTAGAGTGGGAAAATAAGCTATATTTAGGTCTATAATATAGACCTTCTTCTTAGATCTAGTAGCAGAGTAAGGAGTTATATAGTAGTTCTGAGTTTATAATCTAGTTATAGTATTAATATCTATATCTATAGAGAGAACTATAGCTAGAATACTAGAAGCTAGTATATAGATATTAAGGATATTATAGATAGTATTTAAGGTTACTATATTAGTAGGAGAGGTTTTTATAGCTAAAGCAGAGATTAGAAGCCTTAGAGTTTCTTATATAGTATACTAGATATACTTATTAGACTGCTTATAGCTCTTAAGCTAGAACTTAACTCTCTAAAAGCTTAGAAAGTATCTATAAAGGATAAGTATACTAGCTTCTAGCTACTTAGTTTTATTTATACTAGCTATAAGAATTAGAAAAGAAATAATTATTAGGTTATACTAGCCTTATTAGTAGCCTTTATTAATCTCTTTATTAGAAACCTAAATATAGAGAGAACCTTATAGGGTGCTAATCTACTAGTAGCCTCTATAAAATAAGTATAGTTTTATATTAGAAAAGGCTCTAATAGCTTTATAATCTCTAGTAAGATATCCTTTCTTATTATAGATATAGCAGGTATTAGAGTTAATAGTCTCTATAAATCTTAGAGGTCTTAGCTAGTAGTAAGATTTAAGGCTTATAGAGTTTAAGTAACTGCCTCCTCTTAGATTAAAAAGTATATAGCTATATCCTCTATATATAGAGCTGCAGTTATAAGAGTTACTACTATAATAGTTATACTATAAAAGGTTCTATATAGGCTAGATATTAGATATATTAGTAGTATATATATCTACTTTATTAATAGTATAGTTATATTAAGGTATATTAGTATAATACCTAGTTCTAATCTGCTTAATCTCTATATTTTTAAAGCAAATAGTAAGGTTATCCACTTAGACCTTTTAGTTAGAAGTATTAGTTATCTTATCTTTTAGCTTAGCTTTTATAGATAATACTCTTAATTGCTTATACTTAAGTATAGTAACTAGTATACTAGCTAGAGTATCCTCTCTAATATCTTATAGTTATATATATACTTATTAAAACTAAACCTATTTAGTAATTATAACTTCTATTTAGATCTAAGAGACTAGAAGGAGACTCTAGTAGTTCTTATAGAGGATCTTTAAAATATACCTTATAGTCTGCTTAGAAAAATAGTAAAAGATAATATAGTTAATCTCTATATTAGGTAGTATAGAAAGTTTCCTTTTAGCTACTCTATTCTAAAAGTTACTAACTTTAGTAAGAAACTTAAAGATATATCTAGAATTACTAATTTCTAGGCTAGAAATAAGGCTTTAAAGCTCTTTATTAAAGTCTAGATAAGTATTTAGATCTATAATATTATATATCTTATAGAGATTATCTTTAAGAGAGAGCTAATTATTATATTAAGTAGAAATACTCTTAAAGGTTTACTAATAGGCTTTAATATAATACTAGCTAACTAGAGTAATTATTTTCTCCTTATTCTAGCTATAAAGCTTAGTATAGAATAAATAATCCTTAAAGAAGTTAGAAATATTATTATTAGTAAACTTAGTGAGACAGGGCAGTACAGACAGCCCAGTTTAGAGGGTGCCTAAACAGATATATTAGTCAGCATAGCATAGCAGGACTTTTACCTCATTAAGAGCAGAAAAGAGAACAGAGAAGTATTATTAGTTATTATTATCATAGTTTATCTTATTATTTAAAAGCTTTTATCACTTTTACTTAATAGATTATATCTATAATAAGGTTATTATACTCAGAGAGATCCTTTTCTTTATTCTAGGGCCTCTAGATATAAAGCTATAATATTATAATATTCCTATATAAATATATAGAAGTATATGGTTTTATTATTTTTATCTTAAAGTTCTCAGCCTGTTTTAATAGTACCTAGAAGCAGATTCTTCTCTCTTAAAACTTCCTCTATAGTGCTTAAGAGGGGTATACTTCTATGCTACATAAATAAGCTTATATTTAACACAGAACTATAATATATTATCCTAACTACTTAACAGAATATTAACTTTGCAAACTTAGTAATAATAATAACAGACTTCACAAAATAATATTTAGAAGCCTCTTTACAGACCTAATCTAAGAAAACACTAGGCATAATAGCTATATAGTTAGAGTTTTTAATAGGAATACTTAAAACCCTGAAAATCCAGCTATAATAGCTTTAGACTTTACTAGATTAAAAAGTTTTCTCTTTTCTCCTTAGTTCTTATAAAAGTAGAGCTAGTATCTGCTTTCTATAACCTAGAATCTAATAATTAGTAATAAAATAATAAATTAATAATACTAGTTAGACTAATAAGCTTAACTAAGAGGATTTAAACCCTATCTTAGTTACTATATAGTTAATATCTATAAAATTAAGGAAATTATAGCATTATATTACTTATAAAAAAGAATAGAAAAGAGTCTGCAAACTCACAGATAGGACAGAGGCTATAACCACCCCTAGCCGCATTAAGAAGGAGAGCCTATATACTTATAGGAGGGATAGAGACTATAACTACCCCTAGCCTATAATTTATAACCACTACCTAGAAAGAAAAGGAGGTTAAAGCCCTCTTTCTCTCTATCTACTTAATTATTATAGATCAAATTACTATATAACCCTTCTCTTTTATTATTAGATAATTTAAATATTAATAAACTTTAATATTAACACTAATATTAAATTATAACAAATTATATTAACCACTTACTATACTATATCTAAGTAACACTCTAAGAAATCTAGGAGAGCCCTTAAAGTTAGTATATCCACTTTAAACTCTTCTAGCTCTAAGAACCACACTCTAAGTATAGAACCCTTTAAAGAAGCTATATTTAAAAGCATTTAGAAATAAACCCTTTACTCTACTACTATAAATAATAATAGATCTAAGAAGTCTTTACCTTTATAGTCCTAAAGTGCTAAGATTAGTTACCAGGTCCATACTAATAAGAATATCTATAATAAATATAAGAACCATAGAGGCATAGCTCCTCTTAGGCTATAAAGAGCAGGCCTAGGCTAATAGCTAGATAAGGTTATACCTATAAAGGCTATAGCTATGCCTTCTATAAGAGACTTAGTCTCCCCACTCACTATTAGCACTATAGAAGCAATTAAGGAATTAGCTAAAGCTATCTAGAAGTAACACACTACTACTCTAATTATCCCTCACAGTCTAGAAGCCTCTAAGTTTACTAGTAATAATATTTCTAACTTCCTTAAAGATTATCTATTCTATACTAAGCTTTATAGCTAGAATAAAGAGAAGATAATTATCCTAGTTAGCTAGCACTATATTAAGGCCTATTAGCAAACCTTTAAAAGTATTTCCACTTAATATAATAATTAGCTCTCTCTTAAAGATAACCTCTATAAGATATATAGTATTATAAACCTAAACACTTATCTAGACTCTAATAAGAAGCTCTAAAGCCTTATTTCTAGCCTAGAGATTAGTAATTCTAGGTATATCTCTAAGTTTCTTACTAAGATTAGTAATCTTTAAAATAGAACAGCTAAAAGGAGACTTTTTACACTACCTAATACAGAGATTAACTATATTATCTTCCACTACTTCTCTAAGCAAACTATAAGGTATATTTTAAAGATCCTCTATAAGAATTACTAGAGTCTCCTTCTAGTCCCTTAAATCTAGATAGAGGTTATAATTACCAGATAAGTTCAGTCTTAATAGGCATATATATAACTATAAGGTATTAGAGAGGATATCCTAGCTAGTATACTAGTTACTATATTTAAATATAAGTAATCTAGAGTATTATCTATAAAGGCTAAGCTAAAGGATAAGATAACTAGTACTCCTAACTAGAAGGCCTAAGTAGATAACTTTACTACCTACTTTAAAGATATAGAAATTAAGCAGATTAGAACCAGGTACTACACTAATACCCCTTAACATAATTATACTATTAATAAAGTTAGTATATATACTACTAATATATTAGATACCTAGCCTATATAGAAGCCCTTATAGTATAACTATTATAGTAGCACCTCTTATAATTATAGCTCTATATATAGAGAATATAGCTATATACTCTTTAATCTAAGAGGAGGTAGTTACTTAGGCTCTATAAGCCTTAAATCTCACTACTAGCTAAGACTTCTAAGGTTTATAGAAACTATTAACCCTAATACCTACTATATCTATAGTGAGAAAGGATATCTTACTAGAAATTATAAAGCTGCTAAAGCCTTCTCTAATATAAAGTTATACTTATTTTATAGAAACTGCTAGTAGATTAGTACCCTATAGAGTTCCCTCTATATCTAGGTTTTTAATAAAGAGATTAATAAAAGCTACTAATAAGGCTAGTATAACCTAATAATTATTTCTTTTCTAATTCTCATAGCTAGTATAAATAAGACTAAGCAGCTAGAAGCTAGTATCTTTACTCTTTATAGACACTTTCTAAGCTTTTAAGGAGTTAAGTCCTAGCTTAAAAGCTGCAAACAGTCTAATAAGCACGCCTAGTATGCTATATAGAAAACCCTGAAACTTCTAATCTCTGCTTTAGCTATAAAGGCCCCTCCTACTAGTATAGTAACCTTAAATACTGCCTATAATATCCTTAATATTTATATACTAGCTCCTAGCGCCCTGGCTATTATCCTCTCTGCAGATACTAATATTAATACTATAACCAGATCATAAACTTAGAATTACTATATAATACCTTACCCTGCTACTAGATCTAAGAAGAGGGTTTATATTATAGACCTAAATATAACTTATTTTCCCACTTTACTTCTAGAGTCTTATATTAAGGAAGTTATAGATAAGAATAAGAATACTCTAGTTAATAATAGCCTCTTAGAAGCTACTAAGACCCCTTAACCTAAATCTTTTATTATAATATTAGAGAGCTAAATTCTTACTAAAAACCTATAAGCTAAGTAAGCAGATAAAAAGGTTACTATTCCTAAATCCTTCCTTTACTAGGTCTAGTATAACTATAATAATATAGTTTATAAGTATATAAAGCTAGTTATCTAGAACTACCTCTAATAGAATAGTAATTAATAGCTAGATATATTTATACTTATAGAGAGAGACCTACTTAGCTATATTATAAAAGCTTCTAGATTAAGCAGCTAGCTTATATAAAAAATCAGGTATTAGAATAATATATAAGCAGATCTAACCCTTATATCCTAGTATAAAGCACTCTTATAGGTAGAGGTTAGTACTATTAAGGCCTATATTTAAGTTTAGGTTTATAAAGAGAAGGCTATAGTAGTTTAGATACTTTATAAAGCTGCTATAACAGACTAAGAGCAAGGTTTAGATATAATTCTCTTTTATCTAGTATTTTACCTAACCTCCTTCCCTTTAACTAGTATCTTTTCTCCCTTTATAGATATAATTTATAGTTTCTAAGCCTTTATAAGCAGCCTAGTACTTTCTATCTTTAATTAACTACCTCTCTATAATATAGCAGATATTAATATAACAGATATTATTCTATCTAGTAATTAACTTAAAGAGAACCTTAATATACTAGTTACTTTTCTTAATAATTTAACAGAGCACTCATACTATGCTATAGTTACCTGCTAGTATAGAGTTCTCACTATATAAGACTTTATTATATTATACTTCTAGGTTACTATAAGAATTAGCTAGTCTATATACTTAGAGTAGTATAGAATTATTAATACTAATACTACTATTAATATTATCTCTAAGAAATATATTAGCTATAATAGAATATAGAAGAGTATTATCTCTATATATCTTAGAGTTTAAGACTTTATAGATACTTAAGCTATAGTAACTTTTAAGAATATTATAGTTAAGAATATCTATATTAGTAGCTATTATATATCTAATATACCCTTCTTTATTAGCCTATATAGTAAGATATCTAAGAATATAATTCTTAGAGCCCTATTTATTATATATACTAGAATAATACTAAAATACTTACTAACTTAGATAATTAGTATCTTTTAAGCTAGTAATTAGAAAATCTATACTCCTTTAATATTTTATACTTTAGATTTTACTAGTCACTTTACTACTATACTCTCTAACTCTGCTAGCTTCTCTTATACTTAGTAAGCCTATTTAATTTTTATAGAGGAGAGAAAATAGAAGCTGCTACTACTAATTCTAATATAGTAGCTAGCTTAGTAATTATAAAAATTAATAGATAGCTAAGTAAGAGTCTATAACTATAGCTTTATAACTAGGAAGACTAGCCCAGCCTATATATACTAGAGGAGGTAATACTAATAATAGAAACTAATTTGCTAGAGGGCTTTAACTTCCCAGTCTAAGAGGAATTAGAGGAGAATAAGGAGGTTCTGGTAATATTTAATAAAAACAGTAATATCTTCTATATAATACTTAAAGTCTCCCTTAAGCAGGCTATTATGCTAAGAATAGAAGTAATTATCTAGGCTATTTTAGAATTATAAAAATATACTCCTAGATACTAATCCTATAAAGATAAGCAGTATCCTAACTATTATAAACCCTTTTTAAAGGAGTTTTATAGATATCACTATTAGAGGAAGAGGAAGAAAGCTAACTATATAAACCCTAACTATATATCTAGCTATAAGATAGAAGAGGTTCTAGCATTTCTAACTAATATTCTAAGTAAACCTCTCTTCTTTTAGAAATAAAACAGAGATAGAAACTAGCTAACCTATTAGTAAAAGAAAGAGCTAATCCCTACTAAGTTATATAATAGTACTAAGCTTATATTATTTAAAATAACTAAGCACCTCCTTATATATAGTAAGGCTACTCTTTTTAGAAACTAAAAGACTACTATTAATATTCTTAATATAAGAGAACCTAAGCATATTAGAGCTCTTAGCTATATAGTTAAGAGATTTAACTCTATTATCTAGGAGTATTATAAGGAGTAAGTAGTATATAAGACTAACTTATTAAAGTTTATAACTAATAAAAAGCTTTAGTAACTTCTCCTTTTTACTAGAATATACTTCTTGCTCTTTGTAAATCTATTTAACTTAGAATAGGAGATTAAATTTAATATAGCTAATATCTAGGTATACTATTAGTCCTACTAGAGAGAAAACCTCCTAGAAAAGGTTCTAATAAGAATCTAAAATAAACTAAGAACTAATTATATCTATAATAATGCTTTATCCTTTATATATAGAAAGGTTAATATAATATATAAGATAAAAGATAAGAAAGTTTAGCTAGTTAATAACTTACCTTCTAATAGCTTAGTACTTAAAGGAGACCTAGAGTGAAAGTTAAAGGTCTAGGTAAAAGTAAAAGAAAATCTCAAACTAGTATTAGAAAGCACCTTTATAGACCTTATCTAACTAAAGTTTTTAACTATTTCTAAGAGGGAGCAACTTATAGCAGAATAACTTAATAAGATTCTAGTAATAGTAAACTACCTTAACCTAAAAGAGAAAAAGCTCCTCTTTAAAGTTTTAAGTAATAGAGAGAAAGCCTTTATATAGAGTTTTAAGTATTATAGATCTATTTATCTATTTATAGCTCCTCTATAAATAATCTGAGTTATCTCTTATAAGGCCTAGTAAGTAAGAAGTATACTAATCCTAAAAGTCTTAGAGGGTAATATAATAATAATCCTAAAGAATAGGCTAAAAAAGAGTATCTTTAAGCAAAGTTATATAGCCTACTAGAACCCCTTCTTTCTAGTTAGAAAGAAGGATAGGAAGATATATCTTATTAACTCTATAATAAAAGTTAATACTATTACCCTATATAATATAGCTTTGCCCCCTTCTAGTAATAAGTTCTTAGAAGATTTCATAATATACTAGCTTCTCTTACTATTAGATTTCTTTTCTAGATATAACTAAGTCCTACTAGATCTATATAGCTATAATATTATAACCTTTATAATACTAATTAGCCTCTTTTAGATATATACCCTGCCTCAAAGAGCTACTAACTCTATAGCCTAGTTTATAAGAATTATAATATAAATCCTATATAACCTAATTCTAACCTGCTATAAAGCTTTTTTTAATAATATAGCTATTAAAAGCTCTACCTTAAAGTATAATAATAAAGAAGTCCCTAGTTACTCCAGACTGTATAGATATATCCTAGAGCATATTTAGAATATTAATAAGGTTCTTATTAATATTAAGTTAGCTAGCTATACTATTACTATTAAGAAATCATAGTAGGCCTAGTAATCTATTACTATTATAAGATATATTTATAGTACTAACAGCTAAAGGCTAGAGAAATTAAAGATTATTAAAATTAGAGAATAGGGGGCCTATAATAACCTCACTAACTTTAGATCCTTTCTTAGTATTATAATATTCTATTATATTTAGGTTTAGAGGTTTTTAGCTATAGCTAGGCTGCTTATAGCACTCTTAAAAAAGAATACTCTATTTAAATAGGACTAGCCTTAATAGTTAGCTATAGATACTCTTAAAAACTAACTTACCTCTACTCCTATCCTTATTAGGCTTAACTATAACACTAATATAGGTGAAATCTACCTTATAGTTAATACTAGCAGCCTTAGTTAGGGTGCTATTCTCAGTTAATATATTAATAGTAAGTATATAGTTTCTAGATATAAGAGTAGCTTATAGGCTAGCATAGAGCTAAACTATAATACTAAAAAGAAGAAGTTAAGAGGTATATTTAAGGCTCTTAAATAAGTTTGCTTTTATCTCTATAGGTGCTACTTTATACTAGAAATAGATACTAAAACCCTTATTACTTAGCTTAATAGTACTGCTTCTAACCTACCTAGAGCTCTTATTATCTAATAGATCTTATAGATTTGTATATTTAACTTTAAAGTTAAGTACCTATCTAAAAGCCAGAACACTATAGCTAATAGATTATCTTATAAACCTAGTAAACTATCAGATAAGCTTAACTAAGATGCTAAAAGAGAAATTAATAACTAAATTAATAAGTAAATCTTCTTTACAGACCTAATTACTATCTCTTTCTTTAATAAAGTATAGATAAATAGAAATAGAGTCCACCCTACTAAGATTCTTATTACTAAAGTTAATAATATCCTATAAAAGTCTCTAAGACTTATAAATATCCCTAATACTATACTAAACAGCTCTTTATACTAGAATTACTATTTATACTAAATTGCCTACTATCTTAGTACCTTAAAACAGCTAGATAGAATTAAGCCTAGTCTATACTATAAGTTTAAGGAGGAGGCTAGGAAATTCTTCCTAAAGGATAAGTTATTATTTATATATCCTAGTATATATAAGCCTACCCCATAATAAGTTATAGATAATTTATAGACCTAAACTAAGCTTATTATAAAAGTATACTAAGAAAGTAAGTATAGGGAATATAATATAGTTATTAAACAGTTAGCAGAGCAGTATTACTAGCATAGCCTCTATTAATAAGTCAGCAAATAAGTCTAAACTTATAAAGATTATTAGAAGTATAGACCTAAATATATAGATAACTCTTACTATTTCTCAGCACCCTTAAAGCTACTATTTACTTATATAGTGTTAGATATATAAAAGGTTAGTAAATAGAATATAGTTAAAGCCTAGTGCCTCCTAACTAGATAGGTAGAGGCTTAGTAGATATAGCAAGCTAACTCTTATCTTATTACTAAGTTTATATAGGAAGATATTATTTATTACTACAGGCTTTATAATATGCTTATTATTAATAGAGGCTCTAAGAATAAGGGCATAGTTATCAAATTTAACTATAAGTACAAGCTTAAGCAAAAAGTCACTACCACCTATAACCCGCACGCTAATAGTACCGTTAAAGTTAGCCACCAGACTATTATATATACCCTCACTACTTAGATAAAGAATATAAGTAAGGACTTCCAGCTATCCTTCTAAGCTATGCTGTTTGCTAATAGGACTTTTATTAGGGCTTTAACTAGCTATAGCCCCTTCTACCTGCTCTATAAGTATAAAGCTATAACTCTAATTAAGATATTTACACTAACCTGGAAAGTACTAGTATAGAACTAGGTAATAATACTTAAAGAGAAGCTTCTTATATAAATAAGAGCTTTTAAATAGCTTAATAAGAACTATACTACTATATAGAAAATAATTATAGCCTAGTATAAGCATATTATAGATAGGTTTAATTACTAGAAACGCTATATCTTATATAGCTAGAAATTAGAAGTAGGTAACCTTATTCTAGCATTTAATATCAAATAATATATAGATAAGTCTTCAGATACTAAGCTTAACTACTATTAAAAAGGCCCCTTTAAGATCCATTTAAAGGCTCCTAATAACACTTTATATTAGCTTAAAACCCTTATAGGGAAACCCCTTTATAGGTTAACTTATACTAGAAACTACCTAAAAAAGTTTATTAAAGCTCTAAAAAGTTTTTAGAAACTAAAAGATATTAGCTAGTATAGACTTAACCTTATAAACTAACTTAATAAGATTTACCCTACTTATAGTTACCCCCACCCTAATAAAGGCAATAAAGAAGAAGCAGAAAAACCTTTTACTAACCCTAATAACGCTAACCCTCTTTTAATAAGTAATCTAGATAGTAATATCCTATAGCAGATCACACACTTAGTAGTATATTTATAGGCTCTAAAAGAGGCCCTTAACTAGATAAGAGTAATATAGAAACTTTATATAGAGCTTCAGCTATTTAATCTAGTTAGAGATAGTTAGTATACCAGAATAAGGGATAACACTATATAGCCCACTAAAATCAGCCCTACTATAAAAGATTAGACCCTTTTATATCTATAATAGGTAAGGCTTATACTCTTAGAGGGAGACTTACTATACTTTCTGCCTTAATTACTTAACTATAATTCCCCTACTTAGTATATTAGAGCAAACTATAGGAATAATACTAAGACTAGCTTATTTATACCTATATTATTCTACTTACTATTTAAGTCTACTCTTATACCCTTATAGTCCTAATCTTACTAGTAATAATAGTATCCAGTCTAAGTATTATAGTTATATCAGAGATTATACTACTAAGGTTACCACTATGCTCATAGTAAGTCCCACTATATAGAACCTATTAGGAGCATACTATAACCTTCCTAGTAATCAGTATACTCTGTTTCTCTCTATTACTACTTAGGTATTCTATACCTTATTCCAGAAGATCCCTTTTTACAGCCTTTTACCTTAACTAGACAGCCTCCTACTTTAAGCACTAGGTTCTAGCTTATTATTACTTAGAAAGTCTTTAAGTTATAGTTTAACTTTAATAGTTTAGCTATATTTATAGTACCTAGCTAGTTATTTTTTATACTACTACTCCAGATTAGACTTCTATACTTAGCATTCTAAGAGGAGCATATCCCTATATAATATTATATTATTTTATATTATCTATCTACTCTTCTTTAGTTTCTATTCCTATAATAATTATTTATCTATTTTATATTTATAATAATATTCTTACTTTTAAATTAACTCTTTGCTTATCCTCTTATATAACTATAGCCTTATATAGATAGTTAGGTTAGTAAGTTTCCCCAGCTATAAATAGTTATATTACTAAAAAAACTAGGAACAAAGAAACCCTCCTACCTATATTTTAAGATACTCTACTATATTAGAAAAGTATTATTATAGCTAGTTAATTTTACCTAATTTACTAAGACTTTATATGATTTTTCCTAATTTCTCCTATATTATTTTACACAGAGCATATATATTAAAGCATTTTAAAGTTAAATAAAGAGAATTTTATTTATTAATTTGTATTTTTAGGTCTATAAAGACCACTATATATACAGAATATTATATTAGTTCTTCCTTTTTTCCACCCTTCTCCTTTAAACCCTAGTTAGGATTTTAACCTACTCCCTCTTATCAGAAACAGAAATATCTAAATTAGCTAGAGGGTAACTAGTAAGAATAAATAGTAATCTAGACTTATACTCCTTTAACTAAGTCTTATAGCACTCTACTATAGTTTTAAATTCCAGATAAGTTACTCTAAACCTCTCTATAATCTACTAGTTAATCTAGAACTAGGTAACTACCCCCTTAAATTCACTACTCTATTACTCTAGATTACTTATACTATAGCTAAAAGCTTTATAATTTCTCTTAGAGTTAAAGAAATACTTAGAATCTTATTTATAGTAAAAATAGTTAGTATAAGTATTACTAAGTATACTTATATACTTAAAGTATAGCTTATAGATCTAAGCTCTAGTAGCCTTATTATAGAGAGAGTAAGCATACTGCTTATAACTACTATAAGGAACTGTATTATAACCTCTATTAGCTTAAATATAGAAGCTATAGCTAACTTTAAGTTTATTAAGATTAATTATCTTTACTAGCTAAAATTTAAAGGTGCTTATAACTACTAAAGTAATAAAGATATATCTATAAAATAGTAATCTCTTTTCTATTATACTCTAGTAGTAAGAACTAGTATAAGCCTTCTAGAACTAATAAATAATAATCTTATAGTTATCTAAAAGCAGGACTTTTATATAGAAGTCTACTTCCTAGTATAACTAAAAAGGCTTTAAAAGCTTAAGTAAATACTATATAAGAGATACTATAACCTATATAAGAAGGTTAGTAAATATATAAAGTAAGAGCTAAAAGAGTAAGCCTACTTACTATAAAGGAGTTAATAGAGAGCTTAATATATAGAGGAAAGTTATAGTCTCTCTTATTAGGGATTAGTTTATTTATAAAGAGCTAGAAGATATACTTTCTTAGCTAAGTTAGTATATAAGGATTATTAGAGTTTCTAATAGAAGCTATAACTAATAATTATCAAAAAAGGCTTAAGGTTATGCTTTATAAATATAAAAGAGAGATTACTATTTCTATTATATTATAGAAAAAAAAGAAAAAGCTAGAGAGAGCTAGAGGGGGTCTAGTTATATAATCTAGTTACCCTACCTCCTACTAAATTATTTACTTAAAGGGTTAAGCCTTTCTTATAGTTAAGATTAATTAGATAAGAAAAGAAGTTAACCCTTATAACTGCCTCTTCCTACTATCTATTCTTATTCTATCTCTTTATCCTAGATAGTTAATAATTAGTAACTAGTAGCCTACTCCTTTAACTTATATATAAATAACTACTTTATCTCTCTTAATATAAACAGATTTAACCTATTAATAATTAATTTAGTATTATAGCTTAACTTAATTTATATTCTAAGCTCCCTTTATAGATATTTAAGTATAAACTTCTACTCTAACTTATACTTACCTATATATAACCCTCTCCTTATAATATTATAGACCTTTACTCTCTTATACTACTTATATAACCTTCTCTTCTTACTAGAAGCCTTAATTAAGTCTATAATTACCTCTATCTACCCTATTCTTAATAATATCTTTATCTAAGAGTTTCCCTACTAAGATTACTAATATCTAGGTTAAGAAAGTATTTCTTATTACTATTTTAGAGAAGTTTTCTTAGAAGAGAGATAAGTAAAATAGTAAGCTCTTAGAGACTATAGTTATATCTGCTAACTCTATTCTCTTTAAGAGAACCTTAAATGCCCTAGCTATAAGAATTAATAAGTAGCACTTAGCTAGGTAGGTGCTTCCTTTCCACCTCTAATTCCCTCTTAAGCTAAATAAGAACCTTAAATATAAAGAGCTCTAGTAGCTTTATTCTAGCACCTCTATAGCTTAACTCTATATTTATCTCTAATAGCTTTAATCTACTAGATCTTAATAACTAGGCTAGGCTAAAAGAAATAAAGGAGAGTTAGTTATTATAGTTAACTTATTTAATCTATAAGAAACTATTTAGACTAAGACTTTCTTTTTAGCTTCTAATATAGAGACTAGTTTTTAACTTCTTACTTATAACCTTTCTAATAGGATTAGCCTTATTAGATAATACTATACCTCTACTAATACTAGAATTAAAGATAGTAGAGCTGCTATATAGAAAAGCTAGCTTACTATACTTATTTTCTAATTACTAGCTAAGAAAAGTACTAGTAAAAAAGTAGTTTTCTACTCTATCTTACTTATTAACTAACTTTTAAGCTTTTCTTATTTCTATAATAACTTCTAGTATAATAGAAAGGCAGAATTATATCTTAAAATACTAATTAGGTCTATAATAGCTATTTATAAGCCTCTTAATAGTATAATATCTATTTTTAAATACTTAGTTAAAGTTATCTATATACCCTAACTCTAAAAAGAGTAGCTATAAATATTAGGTATACTCTGCCTTAAGTAGCTTTGCTACTATATATAACTAGAATTAGCTAAGTATTAGACTAGTTCTTCCTTTAAAGGGATCTTTAATATATAGATAAATTAAATTACTTTTAAGTTTTATAATAGAGATCTAGAGGCAGATAGTATAGTCTTTCTAACTCTATTAAGAACTACTAATAGAGCTAAGTATATTAAAAAGATTATCTCTCTACTATATAATAAGAAGATTTAAAAGATAATTTATACTTAGAACTTTATAGTCTCTAACTCTATATTTATAGAGGGATTAACCCTAATATAGCTTTATCTTAGATACCTTAAAACGCTTAACCTTAACCCTAAAGTATCTATGCCTAATATTTAAGTAGTAGAAGCTTTTATACCTATTAATATATCTATTAAGCTGCTTATAGACCTAAATCTAAGTTTATCTAAGAACTATAATACTAGAATAAGAGATATTATTAATAATTACTCTATAGTTAATACTATATAGAACTATACCTACTAGAATAGAATTATTACTACTATATACTAAGAAAATAGATAGATAGGAAAGAGGGCCTTTAACCTTTATAATAATAAGCCTTCCCTTTATCCAGGTTATAGCCCTTACTATACTAATAATCCTAGATAACCTATTTATATTAATAACCCTTATAGCACTCTGGAACTCCTAGTTATAGGTCTAGCTAGTAATCTAGAACTACTAAAGAATAAAATAGAGGAAAAGGAGATACCTAACTAATATATTAAGTTAAGTTAGAATACTATACTATCTTTATAGACCTAATTCTACTATAGGTTTAATATAACTAGAAGATAGACTAAGTAGCCTCTATTAGTTATCTAATACTACCTCACTTATCTCTATAATATTTAAGGAAAACTAGTAATAGAAACCTATTTTAAGGTAGAAGAGATATATTACCTTACTAAGTTTAATATATATAGGTTAGGTAAATATATATAGACTCTAGAAAGATAAGTTACCTAGTAAATAAGAGTAGCACTCTCTCTTAGTAAGTACTAGATCTTAATATTATTAATTATAAATACCTATTATAACCTACTTACCTAGTTAGATATTACTATCTTTTATATTTAGTATAGTAGTAACTACTAGGTAATAATAGTAGTAAACTAGAAAAGGGAGACTACTTACTATATTAATCTAATTTAGAATAGAAATTCTAATAAACTATTTATAGAGGCTATAGAGAACCTCTCCTAGTACTATAAGCTTCTTAGAGCCCCTATTAATATTTATACCCTCTTTTAGAAGAATACTATAGTTAGATCCTAGCTCTAATAGTAGGATTTATAAATATATAGTCTTAGAGTAGTAGATTAGATTAGAGCCTATATTTATAAAGGTATTATTAATAGTATAGTATTAGTAGTAGCTATAAAAGAAGCAGTAAGGAGGAATTAATTTTAAATTATTACCTAGTATATCTCAAAGATTACTACTAAGTTTATAAAATACCCTATACTTTATAGTAATAGACCTTTATAGACACCCCAGATAGACCTCCTTATAGTAGAATTATATAGTAATACTAGTAAGATATAGCTCCTAGTACCTAGAATATCCTCCTTTCTACTACCTCCTAAAATACTAAGGCTTTTTATAAGGACTTTTACCTTATACTATATAAAAGGCCAGGTTAGTAAGCCTAATAGCAGGGAACCTACCTCTTATTATCCTAGCAGAGCTAGCTCTTACACTATTATAGACCTAGACTTACTAGCTTTTAGTTTCTATAACACTCTGCTACCTCCTAGTAATAATAACTCTAGCCTTATAAACCTAGATTTAACTCTATCTAACCCTTTTATTTTACTAGCTAGACTGCCTAATACTAGATAAGATATAACCCCTTTATACCCTCCTACTCTAGTACTACACTAAACTATTATTACTAGGAAATATCTTCTATATCTAGCTTTATCTAATATTCTTTAGCCCACCTATAATAGCTATAAGAACTATATTATAGAGCAAGTTAACTACTAGTAATAGATTAAAGATAATATCTCTAAGAGTAACTATAGTTACCACTTTTCACAGCTACCTAGCTAGTATAGATAGGAATAATATAAGTAAGGTTTAGATTAGAATAAGGCTTATAAGCTTATAGAAAATAGGCCTAGATAAAGAAGACTAGAATAGTATAACTATAAAAAGAAGTAATTAGGTTTATAATAATCTAAGAGGAGTAATTAAATAACCTAGAGATTACCTTTTTCTTTATAAATAGTAGTTTTTATTTATATAATTTTTCTTTAGTATATAGTCTTCCTCACAGAACGTTAAGATAAGACTACAGGAAACAATTAAGACAGGGCAGTATAGACAGCCTAGTTTAGAGGGTGCCTAGATAGGTATATTAGTTAGTATAGCATAACAGAACTTTTACCTTATTAAGAGCAGAGAGGAGGATAGAGAAGTATTATTAGTTATTATTATTATAGTTTATCTTATTATTTAGAAGCTTTTATCACTTTTACTTAATAGATTATATCTGTAATAAGGTTATTATACTTAGAGAGATCCTTTCCTTTATTCTAGGGCCTCTAGATATAAAGCTATAATATTATAATATTCCTATATAAGTGTGTGGGAGTGTGTAGTTTTGTTATTTTTATCTTAAGGTTCTTAGCCTGTTTTATTAGAAGCTTCTAGACTATAAGAGATAATTAAAGTAGTAGTATACTATTTCTATATAGCTTTAGCTAATTTCTTAATTACTTTTATAGTACTAATAGTAAGCAGAGAGGCTAAGTCTTCTATAAAAGATATAGTAATAGCTTTTATAGATATAACCTTATCTAGCTATTAGCCTAAACCTGCTCCCTATAGCTTAAAGAGAGCTATATCTCTATAGTTCTTATACTTATTATAAATATCCTCACTAATATAGATCTAGTAACTAATCTTAGTACTTTAAGACTATAAAGGTAAAAACTTCTCAGATCTATTATTATCTATAATAGTAGAGTAAAGGGCTTATTTCTAAATACTTTTAAATATAGCTTCCTTAAAGGGTTCTATGCCTAGAATATAGTTCTTAGAGCTAGAAGAGTTTAAAGTAAATATACTAACTTTAAAGGCTCTTCTAGATTTCTTAGAGTATTATTTAGATATAGTATAGGAAGTAGTTAATATAATTTATTATAATTAGATATTAGTATTAATATTAAAGTTTATTAATATTTAAATTACTTAATAATAAAAGAGAAGAGTTATATAGCAATTTAATCTATAATAATTAAGTAGATAGAGAAAAAGAGAGCTTTAACCTCCTTCTCTTTCTAGGTGGTAGTTATAAATTATAGGCTAGGAGTAATTATAGCCTCTATTCCTCCTATAAGTATATAGGCTCTTTTTTTTAATATAGCTAGGAGTAGTTATAGCCTCTATTCTATCTATAAGTTTATAGACTCTTTTCTATTCTTTCTTATAAGTAATATAATATTATAATTTTCTCAATCTTATAGATATTAACTATATAGTAACTAAAATAGGGTTTAAATCCCCTTAGTTAAGCTTATTAGCCTAACTAGTATTATTAATTTATTGCTTTATTACTAATTATTAGGTTCTAGGTTATAGAAAGCAGATACTAGCTCTACTTTTATAAGAACTAAGGAGAAAAGAGAAAACTTTTTAATTTAGCAAAGTCTAAAGCTATTATAGCTGGATTTTCAGGATCTTAAGTATTTCTATTAAAAACTCTAACTATATAGCTATTATACCTAGTATTCTCTTAGATTAGATTTATAAAGAGACTTCTAAATATTATTTTATAAAGTCTATTATTATTACTACTAAGTTTATAAAGTTAATATTCTATTAAGTGGTTAGGATAATATATTATAGTTCTATATTAAATATAAGTCTGTTTATATAGTATAGAAGTATATCCCTTTTAAGTACTATAGAGGAAGTTTTAAGAGAGAAGAATCTACCTCTAGGTACTATTAAAATAGGCTAAGAACCTTAAAATAAAAATAATAAAACCACACACTCCCACACACTTATATAGGAATATTATAATATTATAGCTTTATATCTAGAGGCCCTAGAATAAAGGAAAGGATCTCCCTGAGCATAATAACCTTATTATAGATATAATCTGTTAAGTAAAAGTAATAAAAGCTTCTTAATAATAAGATAAAACTATAGTAATACTAACTAATAATACTTCTCTATTCTCCTCTCTGCTCTTAATAAGGTAAAAAGTCCTGCTATACTATGCTGACTAATATACCTATCTGGGCACTCTCTAAACTGGGCTATCTGCACTGCCCTGTCTTAGTAGTTTAATAACTAGAAGCTGCTAGATATAGCTATAGCTGCTAAGAGAGCCTGGAAACTATACTATAAGTGGTGTGCTGTTACTAAAATATTAGAGACTAAATAGTCTAAATAGCCTGTAAAGACTGTGCGCTCTGGAGACTATATAATATATAGTTATATAGGCTATACTACTAATAAGTGCTAGAAAAATCACACTTATATTATTTGCTTCTAGAAGGGGTATATAGAAGATTACTATTACTAAGCTAGTAGTAATCTGGTGCTAAAGGCACTAGTAAAGATACTGCTAAAGATATCTATAAATACTATATAAACTACTAAAGAGGTTAAATACCTTAATTTATTAGAAGATAACTATTAACTATAGTTATAGTGGAAAACCACAGTTATAT
This sequence comes from Colletotrichum neosansevieriae, assembly GCA_036785495.1. NCBI lineage: Eukaryota > Fungi > Ascomycota > Sordariomycetes > Glomerellales > Glomerellaceae > Colletotrichum > Colletotrichum neosansevieriae. The sequence goes on along the minus strand of JAVHLV010000066.1, from coordinate 23,914 downwards.
AGCTATTATTTAGTATATAATTAGTATATCCTTAGTATTACTAAGATATATAATAGTAATAGGTATATATTAAGTTTATAATAACCCTGTGCTGGATAATATATAGTTATAGGTATATATTAAGTTTATAACAGCCCTATACTATATTTACTATAGGTATATGTTAAGTTTGTAATAATCCTATATATTTAGATATTTAATAGGTATATATTAAGTTTGCAATAACCCTATTATATTATAATAACTTTTGCTAAATATGTACTGAATAAGCGCTGAAACAACGCTGAAATAAGTAGTATTTAGATATTTGGATAATTAGATTAAATTATTACAGGATATTATTTAAATAAGCCTGCAGCTAAGCCTATAAGAGCTAATTTGAGCCTTAGGGACCAAGGCCTTAGAGAGGGGGGTAATTATAAGGGTATTATTAGTTAGCGCTAAATGTGCACTAAACCCTTGTAGAACCCTTGCATATACACTTTAAAAGGGGCTCCCACACTATTAGAAAAGAAGCTAAGTTATACTTAATATACTACTATATATCTATTATTGTGCAAAGTTATTATTTTTTCCTGGTCTAGGCCTTTAGCTATACTTATACCCTTATAATCATTTTATATATCTTTTAAGCTTAGTTTTATTATTTTAGCCCGTTTATAGGTAGAGTTATGTTATTCACTGTCCTTTCTGGCCCTTATAGCTCCAGCCTTTATCAGTATATATAAGGTATATTTTATAAATTAATTCATAACTATAAGGATATTATTATAGAGCTTATTTTATTTTATAAGAGATAGAGGTAACTTTATAATAAAGTTAATTAATATTTAGTTAAAAGGTTAGTTAGGTATTAATAAGAATATAAGTTTTTTATATAGTAAGTAGTGCCTTAGTTTTATTTATTAGCAAGTTATATATATCTTAATATATTTCTTAATATTAAGTTTTTAGAAATTCTAAAAGAATAAATTATAGATTCTTTTAAAGGTCTTAGTGACTTTTAGGTAATCTATAGAGAGTTTATTATAAAATACTCTTAGGATTTCCTGTTAGAGTAGGTAGTTATTAGAGATAAATAAACTAATATTATAGTATAGTAAACCTAAGTTATCTTATAACTATTAAGTTCCCTACTATCTCTATTTCTTATTAATATAAAAGAGATCTTATTATTATATATTCTAGACTTCCTCCTTAAATAAAGAGGTAAGGATTTCTAGAAAAGTAATTACTAATTATATTAATAGTTATCTCTAGGTATCTATTCTCCTAATAGTAAGGATTAATAAGTCTTTAAATTATTATAAGAAGCTATAGAGAAATAAGTTTTTAGCTTTATCTATCTTAATATTATCTAGAGTATAGTTAGGTTTTCTTAAAAGGGTATTAGCTAGGTTTTAGTAACCTAGTTAGTATTTAATTTTAAAATTAAATATTAATAAGTTTTATAAAAGGTATACTTAGTAGTTATTAAGGGTCTTTTTATTAACTAGATAGTAATAATCTAAGTAGTTAGTAATAAACTAAATATAATACTATAAGTAAAGTAAATAATACTACTACTTTATAGCTATATTATAGATAGCTACTAGTTTAGTCTCTAGAGTGCTATATTATAGTTTAGCTTCTTAAAGCTTATATAATATAAAAGTAATAAGTTTCTAAATATTACCTTTTAGTTAGCTTAATATTATTTTTATTATAAAGTTTAATATATCTATCTTAACTTAGATTTAAAGAGTAAGATTAAAATATTATAGAATAGAGGCTTTTATAAATAAAGTTTATAGTTTATAAAAGATAACTAGTACTTTATAGATTATAGCTAGCTAACTCTTTATAGTATTTATAAGTTAATTAGTAAGAAAGCTATAGACTTTTAAATAATTCTTAATAAATCTTCCATAAAATTCTATAAAACCTAGAAATTATTAAATCTCTTAGATATTAATAGATATTAACTACTTAGTTATTACTTAGACTCTATCTTATTTTATAGTAATACCTTTTAATAATACTATAAACCCTAAGAAATTAATCTCTTTTTTATAAAACTTATATTTTTCTAGATTAATATAGAGGCTATTTACTTTTAATTAGATAAGTACTTACTTTATAGTATCTATATAAGAATTTATATTATTAGTAAAAATTAGAATATTATCTAAATATATAATATAAATAATATTAATAAGTCCTAAAAATACTTTATTAATAAATATCTAGAAAGTTATAAATATATCAATAAGTCTAAATAGCATAATATAGTATTTATAATATCTATAATAAGTATAAAAAGCTGTTTTCTATTTATTACCCTCTCTAATCCTTATTTAGTAGTAAGTATTTTTAAGGTTAAACTAAGTAAAATATATTACTAATAATAATTAGTCTAAGATCTTATTAATTAATAAAAAAGAGGCTTAGTTCTTAATAGTTATTTAGTTAAGTTTTTAGTAGTTAATATATAGTTATAATCTTCTCTCTTTTTTAGAAATAAAGAGAATTAGAGCTTCTACTAAGCTTATTAATAGGTAGATCTAGCATTTTTAGAGAGCTTTTTTAATATATTCTCTTAATTTCTCTAACTCCTTCTTAGTTAGTAAGTAGATAGATCTAAATAGAGGTTTTATTTTAGGTTTTAAATTAATAGAGTAGGTTTTAGTAATATTAAAGTTTAGTATAGTTTCTACTATGTTAATATTAAATATCTTTATAAAGTTATAGTATTTTAGAGAGATCTTATTTCTTAGATTTTTAGGGGTAGTTTTAGATTAATCTTTACTAATTATCTCTAGTTAAGTATTAAATAGATCTATTTTTAATATCTTTTAGGGTATTATAATAAGTATTACTTTTGCTTTATTTTATATCTATCTTAATTTCTTAGCTATAGTAATAAAGTAAATACTTTTCTTAGTTAGGGAAAAGGTTTAGCTTAACTCTCTCTAATTAAGGTTAGATTTCTTAGTAAGATATTAGAGTAGTTCTAGAATAGTATTATAGCTATTAGAATAGGATAAGTGGAACTTAGCAGTGCAATTTCTAAGAGAGCCCTCTTAGTATACAGGTCTGTTATAGAAGGACTATAGTAAAGAAGGGAGGAGGAGCATAGAGGAGAGGAGAACTTAGAAGAATTATTATTAATACCTTAATATTTAATTCTTAGGTTTTTTAGGATTTTCTCAGCAAATTTATGCTTATTTTTAGTGATCTCTTTTAATTAGATCTGTGAATTACTTTATATATCTTTTAAGCCTATTTTTATTATTCTAGCCTATTTATAGGTGGAGTTATATTATTTACTATCCTTTCTGGCCCTTATAGTTCTAGCTTTTATTAATAGTGCTTAGAGGCAGATTCTTTTACTCTTTTTAATAGCCTTTAAAGGCTTCTTAGAGAGTGGGGTGCCTTTATTGCATCTATATATTCCTGCTATTAATATATATATATAAAACTAATCCACTTTAAATATAATAATATGCCTGAAAAATCTATAAATAATAAAGAATAATAATATAATTAACAGCTAATATAGAAAGATAGAGGAAGATATTTATAGGCCTATCTTAGTTTATAAGGATAGTAATAGCTATATATTCTCTTAGAATTAAGGTAGGAATAATAAAGACCCTGATATACTCCCTTTTATATACTATTAGCAGGTTCTAGTAAATATACTCCCTTTCCCCCTCTCTTATATATTTTTAATACTACTATTATTTAACTAGTAAGTTATAGCTAGAGTAGCTGAGATAGCTATATTTAAGACTAATATAGTGATTAGTAGTTTTATTAAGCTGATAAGTATAGCAAGATTAACTAGATTAGTAAAAGAATACTAATAAACCCCTTATTAGTGCGGCTTTAAGTGCTAAGAGTAAAGAATACTAATATTTAAGATATTCTAATATAATAAAGCTGTGAAGTTTTCTGAGATAGAAGTATTATTAGGGAGACCCTTCTATATTAAGTAATAAGATTTAAAGTGGATCTATAAAAGCCTAGAGTAGCAAGATTAAGGTTAAGAGACCTTTCTATATTTATTTAGTTTATATTATTCTTTTTCCTTTTTTATTATTTAAAGGAGTTATAATTACCTACTTTATCTTTCTATTTAGAAGATATTATAATAATAAATTTACTTTACTACTTAGAAAGCTTTATTACTTTAACTATATAATAATAAACCTGATATTTATAACCCTATAAGTATTATATCTTCTTCTTATTTAAATAATAACTTAGATATTAAATCCTCTTCTAATAAGGGAAAGTAGCTTAAGGAGAGGTTTATAGAAACTTTATTTAGCAAGATATAACTATAAGCTATAGGATAGCTAGCTTCTAAAAATAGTATAGATAGGTTTATAAATCTCTCTCTGGGAATAGAGGTAACACCCCCTAGTTCTTATTATTTATCTAAGGGGATATATACTAATTAAGATATTATAGTTCTAGCTAACCTTCTAATAAGATATCCTACTATAGCTATAATAACTTCCTACTCTACTAGTATATCTAAGTTTATTAGAACTAATATCTTAGACTTTATTATAGACTATAAGAGCTTTTCTAAGCTTTACTATAAGACTAATAGAGATATAAAGAATAAGATCTATATATATAGCTCTAGTAACTATTAAGATATAGTGTGATTCTGTGTTAATAAGGCTAAGACCTAGAAGGAAGCTAAGGAGAAACTTCTTTACTAATTTAGATTTACAGACCTAAAATATTAATAGAACTCTAATAAGGATCTTTAGAACCTAGTTATAGGCTCTTATATTAAGGATAATAACTCTTTATAGGTTATAATATTAATTACTACTATTTACTAGCTTTAATAGAGAGCTATTTTATATAGAGATCTAGAACTTATAGATATTAAACTTATTTATATTATCTACTACTATTTTTCAGAGAGGGTAATAAGAGCTATAGCTTAAAGTCTTAACTACTAACCTATTAAAGTTATTTTAAAGTAATAGGTTATAGTTAAAGATACTCTAATTAAATAGTCTACTACTTAGCAGAAATTTTAGTAACTATTAGGCCTTATTAAGCCTAAACTGATAACTATGCTTTAAGTCTCTATAAAGATAATTCTAATAAGATAAAGGGCTAAGGCTAAGAAACCTTCTATAATATAAACTATAAGCTTAATTATTAACTCTCTTATAGAGAACTTTAGAACTCTTAATATTAATAGAGCTAACTATAAGATAGATATTCTAAGCCTTATTAAGAGAGTTACTAGCTAAAAAGATAATACTTTTAACTTAAATATTATAGAAGCTACTAAACCTTATAAATAATAATTTTAAAATAATATATAGACTTAATATTAGTAATAGTAGTATTACTACCTATAAGCTAGTTATAGTAACTACTAAAGCAGCTACTAATAATATTAAGAGTTTAGAAAAGGCAGAGAAAGAGGAGGCTATAGAAGCTTTTAGTAAGAGAAACTATAGTAATATATACCTTTTTAGGCTTTTAGATACTACTAGTTTTATAGAGCAGTAGCTTATATTATTATTAGCTATGTTAAGTACCTTAAAGCTAGCTAGAGGGGAGTTTGCTACTATATAGCACCTTTCTATTTTATTACTACCCTTAATTCTAATATCTAAGTTAAAGCAGATATTATTAATAAAGGCTGCATAGCTAGGAGGATATATAGCTAGATAATTTTAAGATATATTCTTATTAATAAAGATAGCTTTATAAACTATATAGTAGCTGCTAGTAGAATAGTAGAGAAGTGGTAACTAAAACTAATAAAAGAGATTATATAAGTTATTAGTTATAATAAACTATACTCTAAGTAATCTATTAGCTTTACAGATTAAGAAAAGGATATAATATAGTTATATAACTTTATTAATATAATATTCTTTAGTATTAAGCCTAGAAACTAATATATTAATCTAGTTAAGGATATTGCTGCTATAGAATAGGTAAAGACTAGAAGCTATTACTTTAAACCTTATAATACTTATATTTAATAGGCCTTCTAAATAGTAAACCTATTTATAGTCTGAGATCCTCTAATTTAAATTGCCTAGTAAGTTACTAAACTTCCTAATAATAAAGAAGATACTAATAATATTATATTATAGGATATCCTAGAAGAGCTAGTTAAATAATAGAGATAAGAAGAATAGGATAAGCCTTAGATTTAATATAGCAATTTACAGACTAGCTATATACTTATATTAGAGTTATATAATAAGAGAGTAAATAAGAAGGTAGCTGTTTTTAAAGCCTTCCTTTATTAAAACTAGCTAGACTAGAATAGAATAGTTTATAATACTGCTAAAGTAATAATTAATAAGTATAAGAATAGATATAATTTAAAGGTATAAGAGGTCTTTATTCCTGCTAATATTATACTTCTAGATTAATTTAATAAAATAGGAGCTAGTAATAAGGAGCTATAAGAGCAGATAGACTAATAGAATAATAATAAAAACTATTTTAAAGGCTAAGTAACTTTAGCTACTATTTTTATAATATTATCTAAGAATTTGCAGACTAAGTAAGTATAGTTTAACTGCTATATAATTAATTCTGTTTTTAAAATAGGTACTATAACTAAGGAATAGAATTCTATACTTCTTTTACTATTAAGGTATATTACTATTCTAGACTTTATTATAACCTATTAGTAGATTATAATTACCCTTTATAGCTTTATAAATATACTAATTAAGGGAATTATTAATAGTAGCTTAGTAATTAATCTTATTAGTAAAGAATATATTAGGCGTCTAGGCTTATAGAGTAATATAGTTAGAACTAATATAGAAATCTATAGAATTACTAATAAGGAGTAGAGGATCTAATTTATAGATATAATTATAGATAATATCTATATTAGAGGTAATATAATTTAAGATATTAGCTTCTTTATCTTTCTAGAAAATACTTATAATAAGAACTTAGTGCTAGAAGCCCCTTTTATCTTAAAGACTAGAATAATCTTAGATTATATATAGAACTAGATTATTAAAGTCCTTTAGTCTAGAAATATTAAGATTAATATTCTATTATTATTCTATATAGGAGACTTAACTACTTGCTTTCTAGAAATTATTACTAAGATAGACTGCTTTATCTTTTTATAATATTAATATGCTCTTATATCTCTTATAGAGGAGGGGAAATAGAGGCTACTACTAATAGACCTAATATAGTAATAGGCTTAGAATTTATAGGAGATAATTAGTAAGTTAATAAAGTTAAAAATAAAAAAGAGTTAGATATAATACTAAATAGTATAAGGGTATATTAGAATATTAAAGTGATTTAATAAGTATTTAAGAGCTTATATAACCTGCTAGAGGAAGTTAAGTAATAAATAGAGCTAGATAAGAAAGTTATTGCTATTTTTAAAGAATTTAGATTAATTTTTAATAAAATTCTAGGAACTATAATCTGAAAAGAAGTTATCTCTAAGCTTAATAATATCTATAAAGTAATTATAAGTACTAGATATATTAAAGGATATAATAGTTATAGTGTTAACTATCAGTATTATATTTATAGATCTAAGAAGAAAGTAGCAAAAAAGAGAGTGTTTAGAAGGAAGTATAAATTAATATATTAAAAAGAAATTAAAGTTATTATAGCTATAGATACTATTTTTTCTTATTATTAATATATATCTATATAGATAATATCTATATTACTAATAGAAGATATTAATATATTATATAAGATAAAAGATAAGAAGATTTAACCTATTAATAATACTATATTAAATAGTTTAACTCTAGATAGTAATCTAGAATAGAAGCTAAAGGTATAGGTAAGAGCAGAAAAGAATATAAAGCTATATCTTAATACTTTATTTGCTAACCTAATTATACTAAAGTTTTTAAGTATTAAGCTAGAAATAAGACTTATAAAGACCTAGCTAGAGGCTATTTTAAAAACTATTAATTATCTATAGCTTAAAGAAAAGAAGCTTCTTATAGCTATTCTAATAATAAGAGAGGAAGCTTTAGCCTAGAAATTTACTTATTATAGCTTAGTTTACTCTTTTATTACTCTCCTATAGATAATATAAATAATTCTATATAAAGTATAGTAAGTAAAAGGAATTCTGATATTAAGAGGGTTAGAATAGGATATTATTATAATTTTAAAGGATAGACTAGAAAAGGAAATTCTAGAGCAAAGTTATATAATATATTATAATCTATTCTTCCTTATATATAAGAAAAATAGTAAGATAAGACTTATTAACTCTATAATAAAGATAAATATAGTTATAATTTAAGATATAGTGCTGCTCCCCTCTATAAATAACTTTTTAGAGGATTTTACTATATACTAGTTATTATCTCTTTTAGACTTCTTCTCAGAATATAACTAAGTTCTCTTAGACTCTATAAGTAGGGACTTAACTATATTTACCTTATCTATTAGACTACTATATATATATATTTTGCTTTAAGGAGTAATAAATTTAGTTATATAATTTATAAGAGGTATAATTAGAATTCTATATAACCTTATATCTAGTTATTATAAAGCCTTTCTTAATAATATTACTATTAAAGGACTAACTTTATACTATGATAAAGAAGAGATTAAGTCTTATCTAGAGATTTATAGATTTATTTTAGAATATTTATAGAATATTAATAAGGTTCTAGTTAATTTAGAGCTAGTAGAGTATATAGTAGTAGTGGTTAAGTCTTAATAGGCCTAGAAAGTAGTAATAATTATTAGCTATATTTATAGTACTAATAGATATTATTTAGAGAAAATAAAAATAGTTAAGATCTATAAATAGGTTACTTATACTAATTTAATAGAGTTAAAAGCTTTTCTAGAAATTATAATATTTTATAGATTCTAGGTAAAGGACTATTTAACTATTATAAAGCTGCTTACTAATTTACTTAAGAAGGATATTTCTTTTTATTAGAAAGAGAAGTATAAAATAGTAATAGATACCTTAAAGTTAATACTTACTAAAGCTTTAATTCTTATTATCTTAGATTATAGTTCTAGAGGAGGAGATATATATCTTATAGTTAATACTAGTAATATAGAATAGAGCAGAGTTCTAGGCTAATTTATTAATAATTAATATATAGTCTCTTACTTTAAGAGTAGTATTTAGTTAGAACTAGAACTATTCTATAATATTAGAAAGAAGGAACTGTATAGTATCTTAAAGGCCTTAAAAAGAGTATATAATTACCTCTATAGAAGATACTTTATTCTAAAAATAGATATCTAGACTTTAGTTATATAACTAAATAGAGTAGCTATAAACCTTTTAGGAGCTTTTATTATTTAATAGATTATATAGATTTAAATATTTAACTTTAAGGTATAATATATTTATAGTATATAGAATATAGTAGTAGATAGCCTCTTATAGAAACTCTGAGACCTTTTAGATATAATTAATAAAGAAGTAAAAGGAGAAATTAATTCTTAGATTAATTTGTAGATCTTTTTTATTAATATTAAGGCTAGTTTCTTCTTTAATTAAGTATAATAATATAGTAATATATAATAAATAGAGGAGGTTCTTATAGAAGATATATAGGAAATTATTAGTAGTATAATAACTATTCTAGATACTCTTTTTAATAATTTGCAGGCCTATTTAGTATATTCTTAATAGATTACCTACTATTTAATAATATAAAGGTGCTCTTTAGGGATTTAACCTATTAGGTATTATAATTTTAAAGTTAGAGTCTTAGACTACTATATTTAAAACTGCTTACTTTTTACTAGACTAATAAATTAAAAGCTAATACTGAGACAAATTATAGATAACCCTAAATAGAGGAGAAAGTTAATTACTAAAGCCTATAAAGAAAGCAGTTATAGAGGTAAGTAAGCTATAGTAAAAAGATTATCTAACTATTATATATAGAGTAATATATATTTAGAAGTTAAAGAGTCTCTGAGAAGTTATTCTAATTACTAAAAGAGGAGAGCTTAATATATAGATAATATAAGAACCTATAGTTTACTAAAGAGACTACCTTTTATAAGGATTTTATTAGATATATAGAGAGTAGATAAGTAGTACCTTATAGAGGCTTAGAACCTGCTTACTAAATAGCCTGAAGCATAATAGCTTAGATAAGTAACTATAGCTAAGATTGCAAAGTTTATTTAGAAAGAAGTTATCTATTAATATAGGCTATATAGTGAGATTATTATTAATAGAGGTTTAAAGAATAAGAGTGTTATTATTAAGTTTAATAAAAGGTATAGTATAAGGAGGAAAGTAATATTAGCCTATAATCTAAGAGCTAATAGAGTGATTAAGACTAGTTATTAGCCTTTTACTTATTCTTTATTAATATAGACTAGAGAAAGAAAGGATATTAACCCTTAACTATATTTACCTATTACCCTATTTATAGACTAATTAAGTATTTATACTTTAACTAGCTTTAGCTCTTTCTATCTTTTATATAGATTTAAACCTATTATACCTATTAAGACCTTAATACTAATTTAGAGGGTTCTTAATTAGAATTTAGTAACTATATAGGAGGAGGAGGTTTCGATATATCTATAAGCTTTTCTATAACTTAATAAAGACAGAAAGCAAGCTAAAAAGATAATTAAGAGTTAATATAAGAAAACTATAGAGTATAGTAATAATTAATATAAGTAAATAATAAGAAAAAAGAGGCTAAAAGTGGATAATTTAGTTCTAGTATTTAATATTAAGGAATTAATTAATAAATCTTCTATTAAGAAGCTTAACTACTAATAGTAAAGCCCCTTTTATATCTTATTATATACCTCTAATACTCTATTATATTAATTAGTAATATTAGCAGGAGAAGAGATTATAGATAGAATATTTAGTGGAAATTAATTTTAGAAATTTATTTAAATATCTAAAAGATATTAGAAACTAAGTAATATAGATATTTACAGATCTAATTTAGAGAGAAACCTAGTAAAAGTCTTTCTAGTACTAGGAAATAAAAAGTATAATAACTATATACTAGAAGAAGAATATAAAAAACTAATAGTATCTGGGGAGATAATTAGAAATAAAGAAGAGGATATATTATAATCTATAGTAAGATTAAGATAGTATTTAAAGAACTTAGAAATAGTAATTAAAGTATTAAAGGCTAAATAGTAACTAGTAGTGGAAATCCTATAGATATTAAAGGAGAAAGAGAGAAAGTATATTAAAATAGAGGATTTAAAGAACTTATAATCTTTCTTTTATTCTTAGATATTTAATTTAATAATTTACAGACCTATTTATATTTATTAGTAGAGTCTTTTTTCCTTTATCTCTTATATTTTAAAAGTTTGAGATTCTAGAGATAATATTCCTAAACTTTAGGAATAAGGATAAGAGATACTTATTAAAATATACTACTCTACTAATAACTATCTTTTAATATAATAGTAATCTATCTGCTAATAACTTTAATATCTATATTAAGTATAAGATATTAGAGATCTATAGCTTCTTAATAATAATATTAAAACCTCCTATAGATATAGCTATTACTAAACTAAATAAATAAGAGAACTAATAGTTTAAGGATAGATAGAAGAGAAGAAAAGAGAAGAGGGTATTAAAATATAGTTACTAACCTATAAAAAGGATATTAGTATCTAGATAACTAAGAGTATAGTAATAAAGCTATTAATACTAAAAGTAGCTATATAATACTATTACTAGTAAGAAAAAGAAGGATATTTATAAAGGAGATCTTATTAATTTTATACTTAGATAGGGTTTAAATTTAGTTTTATAGACCTATTTAGAGGATATTTCCTTTATATTCTTATTATTACTTAATAATATTTCTATTATTTCTTCTCTTTTTCTCTATTTTATAAAGATATATTTAGTTACTCTATCTTCTTTTTCTTAACCTATAATATAAAGCTCTAAGTAGTTAGTAATTTCTATAAGGTTAAAGTCTAGAAGTAGCTTTAGTATAAAAGGGTATTAAGAGTAAGTAAATCTAGCTTCTAGGTAATACTCTTAAGCTTATTAAGGATAAAGAGTGTTTTAAAGGATTAAAAACTTAAATTTAGATATAGCTAATATAGTAATATTAGCTGGGATTTAGAACTGTGAAATTATTATAATACTATTAAATTCTCTACTCTTTCTTGCTTTATTATTATGCTTAATTCTATATCTATAGTGTTTATAAATACTTAGGTTATTATAAGAGTAATTCTTTTAGGTTTTATAGAAGAAGCAGTTAGTATAAGAAGTACTTAGTATAGAAATATATTTAAAGTATAGTTTGTAGATAAAAATGCTAGTTATAGAGTTCCTTATAGTATAGGTATGCTCCTTATAATAGATATAAGATACTGTATTATAACTATTAAAATAGGCTGAGAACCTTAAGATAAAAACAATAAAACCACACACTTCCACACACTTATACAGGAATATTATAATATTATAGCTTTATATCTAGAGGCCCTAGAATAAAGGAAAGGATCTCTCTAAGTATAATAATCTTATTATAGATATAATCTATTAAGCAAAAGTAATAAAAGCTTCTAAATAATAAGATAGACTATAGTAATACTAACTAATAAATGCTCCTCTATCCTCTTCTCTGTTCTTAATAAGGCAAAAAGTCCTGCTATACTATGCTAACTAATATACCTATCTAACCACCCTTAAAACTAGGCTATTTATACTACTCTATCTTAATTATCCCCTATAGTCTTACCTTAACACTCTATAAAGAAAACTATATATTAAAGAAAAATTATATAAATAAAAGCTACTATTTATAAAGGAAAAGGTACTTTTTATACTACTTAATTACTTTTCCTAGATTATTATAGACCTAATTACTTTTTCCTATAGTTATACTATTTTAGTCTTCTTTATCTAGGTCTATCTTCTTTAAACTTATAAGCCTTCTTCTAATTTAAATCTCACTTATATTATCTCTATTTATACTAGCTAGGTAGCTATAAAAAGTAGTAACTATAGTTACTCTTAGAGATATTATCTTTAATCTATTACTAGTAGTTAACTTACTCTATAATATAGTTCTTATAGCTATTATAGGTAGGCTAAAGAATATTAGATAAAGCTAGATATAGGGGATATTTTCTAATAATAATAGTTTAGTGTAGTACTAGAGTAAAAGGGTGTAAAGGGGTTATATCTTATCTAGTATTAGGCAGTCTAGTTAGTAAAATAAAAGAGTTAGATAGAGTTAAACCTAGATCTATAAGGCTAGAGTTATTATTACTAGAAGGTAGTAGAGTATTATAGGAACTAAAAGCTAGTAAGTCTAGGTCTATAATAGTATAGAAGCTAGCTCTACTAGAATAATAAGGAGTAGGTTCCCTACTATTAGACTTACTAATCTAGCCTTTTATATAGTATAAGGTAAAAGTTCTTATAGAAAGCCTTAGTACTTTAAGAAGTAATAGAAAGAAAAGTATTCTAGATACTAAAAGCTATATCTTACTAGTATTACTATATAATTCTACTATAAGGAGGTTTATCTAGGATATCTATAAAGGTCTATTATTATAGAGTATAGGGTATTTTATAAACTTAGTAGTAATCTTTAAGATATACTAGGTAATAATTTAGAATTAATTCCTCCTCACTACTCCTTCTATAGCTACTACTAATACTATACTATTAATAATACTCTTATAAATATAGACTCTAACCTAATCTACTACTCTAAAACTATATATCTATAAATCCTACTATTAGAGCTAGGATCTAACTATAATATTCTTTTAAAGGAAAGTGTAAATATTAATAGAAGCTCTAAGAAGCTTATAGTACTAAGAGAGGTTCTCTATAGCTTCTATAAATAGTCTATTAGAATTTCCACTCTAAATTAGATTAGTATAGTAAGTAGTTTCTCTTTTCTAGTTTACTACTATTATTATCTAGTAGTTATTACTATATTAAATATAAAAGATAGTAATATCTAACTAGATAAATAAGTTATAATAGGTATCTATAATTAATAATATTAAGATCTAGTATCTACTAAGAGAGGGTGCTACTCTTATTTACTAGGTAACTTATCTTTCTAAAATCTATATATATTTACCTAATCTATATATATTAAACTTAGTAAGGTAATATATCTCTTCTACCTTAAAATAGATTCCTATTACTAGTTTTCCTTAATATTATAGAGATAAGTAAGGTAGTATTAAGTAATTAATAGAGGCTACTTAGCCTATTCTCTAGTTATATTAAACCTATAGTAGAATTAGGTTTATAAAAATAGTATAGTATTCTAACTTAACTTAATATACTAGTTAGATATCTTCTTTTCCTCTATTTTATTCTTTAGTAGTTCTAGATTACTAGCTAGACCTATAACTAGGAGTTCTAGAGTACTATAAGGGTTATTAATATAAATAGGTTATCTAGGTTTATTAGTATAGTAAGAGCTATAACCTGGATAAAGAAAAGGCTTATTATTATAAAGGTTAAAGGCTCTCTCTCTTATCTATCTGTTTTCTTAGTATATATTAGTAATAATCCTATTCTAGTAGGTATAGTTTTATATAGTATTAACTATAGGATAATTATTAATAATATCTCTTACTCTAGTATTATAGTTCTTAGATAGGCTTAGATTTAGGTCTATAAGAGGCTTAATAGGTATATTAATAGGTATAAAAGCTTCTACTACTTAAATATTAGATATAAACACTTTAAGGTTAAGGTTAAGTATCTTAAAGTATCTAAAATAGAGCTATATTAAGGTTAATCTCTCTATAAATATAGAGTTAGAGACTATAAAGTTTTAAGTATAAATTATCTTCTAAATCTTCTTATTATATAGTAGAGAGATAATCTTTTTAATATACTTAGCTCTATTAGTAGTTCTTAATAGAGTTAGAAAGACTATACTATCTGCCTCTAGATCCCTATTATAGAACTTAGAAGTGATTTAATTTATCTATATATTAAAGATCTCTTTAAAGGAAGAACTAGTCTAGTACTTAGCTAACCCTAGTTATATATAGTAGTAAAGCTACTTAAAACAGAGTATACCTAATATCTATAGCTGCTCTTTTTAGAGTTAGAGTATATAGATAACTTTAACTAAGCACTTAAAGATAGATATTATATTATTAAAAGGCTTATAGATAGCTATTATAGATCTAATTAGTATTTTAAGATATAATTCTGCCTTTCTATTATACTAAAAGTTATTATAAAAATAGAAAAAGCCTAAAAGTTAGTTAATAAGTAAGATAGAGTAGAAAACTATTTCTTTACTAGCACTCTTCTTAGCTAGTAATTAGAGAATAAGTATAATAAGCTAGCTTTTCTATATAGTAGCTCTACTATCTTTAATTCTAATATTAATAGAAATATAGTATTATTTAATAAGGCTAATCCTATTAGAGAGATTATAAGTAAGAAGTTAAAAACTAATCTCTATATTAGAAGCTAAAGGGAAAGTCTTAGTCTAAATAGTTTTTTATAGATTAAATAAGTTAACTATAGTAACTAACTCTCCTTTATTCCCTTTAGCTTAGCTTAGTTATTAAGATCTAGTAAGTTAAGGCTATTAGAGATAAATATAGAGTTAAGCTATAAAAGTACTAAAATAAAGCTACTAAAGCTTTTTATATTTAAGGTTCTTATTTAGCTTAAGAGGGAATTAGAAGTAAAAAGAAAGTATCTATCTAGCTAAGTGCTACTTATTAATTCTTATAGCTAGGGTATTTAAGGTTCTCTTAAAGAGAATAGAGTTAGCAAGTATAACTATAATCTCTAAGAGCTTACTATCCTACTTATCTTTCTCTTAAAAAAACTTCTTTAAAGTAGTAATAAGGAATACTTTCTTAACCTAGATATTAATAATCTTAGCAGGGAAATCCTTAAGCAAAGATATTATTAAGAATAGAGTAAATAGAGATAATTATAGACTTAATTAAAGCTTTTAGTAAAGAGAGAAGGTTATATAAGTAGTATAAGAGAGTAAAGGTTTATAATATTATAAAGAGAGGGTTATATATAGGTAAGTATAGATTAGAGTAGAAATTTATACTTAAATATTTATAAAGAGAGCTTAAAGTATAAATTAAGTTAAGCTATAATACTAAATTAATTATTAATAAGTTAAATCTATTTATATTAAGAGAAATAAAGTAGTTATTTATATATAGGTTAAAGGGGTAGGCTACTAATTACTAATTATTAACTAGCTAAAATAAAGAAATAGGATAAAAATAGGTAGTAAAAAGAGATAGTTATAAAGGTTAACTTCTTTTCTTATCTAATTAATCTTAACTATAAGAAAGGCTTAACCCTTTAAGTAAATAATTTAGTAGAAGGTGGGATAACTAGATTATATAACTAAACCTCTTCTAGCTCTCTCTAGCTTTTTCTTCTTTCTTTATAATATAATAGGAATAGTAATTCCTCTTTTATATCTGCAAAGCATAACCTTAAGCCTTTTTTAATACTTATTAGTTATAGCTTCTATTAGAAATCCTAATAATCTTTATATACTAACTTAGCTAAAAAAGTATATCTTTTAGCTTCTTATAAATAAGCTAGTTTCTAATAAGAGAAACTATAACTCTCTTTTATATATTAAGCCCTCTATTAACTCCTTTATAGTAAGCAGACTTATCTCTTTAGCTTTTACTTTATATATTACTAACTTTCTTATATAGATTATAGTATCCCTTATATAGTATTTACTTAAGCTTTTAGAGCCTTTCTAGCTATACTAGGAAGTAGACTTTTATATAAAAGTTCTGCTTTTAGATAACTATAAGATTATTATTTATTAGTTCTAAGAGGCTTATACTAGCTCTTATTACTAGAATATAATAGAGAAGAGACTACTATTCTATAAATATATCTTTATTACCTTAGCAGTTATAGGTATTTTTAGACTTTAGCTAGCAAAGATAATTAATTCTAATAGATCTAAAATTAGCTATAGCTTCTATATTTAAGCTAATAGAGGTTATAATATAGTTTCTTATAGTAGTTATAAATAGTATACTTACTCTCTCTATAATAAGGCTACTAGAGCTTAGATCTATAAGCTATACTTTAAATATATAAGTATACCTAGTAATACTTATACTAACTATCTTTACTATAAATAAGATTCTAAGTATTTCTTTAACTCTAAGAGAAACTATAAGACTTTTAGCTATAATATAGGTAATCTAGAATAATAGAGCAGTAAATTTAAGGGAGTAGTTACCTAGTTCTAGATTAACTAGCAAACTATAGAGAGGTCTAGAGTAACTTATCTAGGATTTAGAACTATAATAGAGTGCTATAAGACTTAGCTAAAGGAGTATAAGTCTAGGTTACTATTTATCCTTACTAGTTACCTTCTAGCTAATTTAGATATTTCTATTTCTAATAAGAGAAAGCAGGTTAAAATCCTAACTAGGATTTAAAGGAGAAGAGTGGGAAAAAGGAAGAACTAATATAATATACTATATATATAGCAGTCTTTATAGATCTAAAAATATAAACTAATAAATAAAATCCTCCTTATTTAGCTTTAAAATACTTTAATATATATACTCTATATAAAATAATATAGGAGAAATTAGGAAAAATCATATAAAGCCTTAGTAAATCAGGTAAAATTAACTAGCTATAATAATACTTTTCTAATATAGTAGAGCACCTTAAAATATAGATAGGAGGGTTTCTTTATTTCTAGTTTCTTTAATAATATAACTATTTATAGCTAGGGAAACTTACTAACCTAACTACTTATATAAGGCTATAGTTATATAAGAGAATAAGCAGAGAATTAAGTTAAAAGTAAGAATATTATTATAAATATAAAATAGATAAATAATTATTATAGGAGTAGAAACTAAAGAAGAGTAGATAGATAATATAAAATAATGCTATATTATGCAGAGATATACCCCTCTTAGAACACTAAGTATAGAAGTCTAATTTAGAAGCAGTATAAAAAAATAACTAGCTAGATATTATAGATATAGCTAAACTATTAAAGTTAAACTATAACTTAAAGACTTTCTAAGTAATAATAAGCTAAAACCTAGCACTTAAAGTGGGAGGCTATTTAGTTAAGGTAGGAGGCTATAAAGAGGGATCTTCCAGAATAAGGTATAGAATACCTAAGCAGTAATAGAGAGAAATAGAGCATACTAATTACTAGAAAGGTTATAGTATACTTCTAATAGGTCCTATATAGCAGAACTTACTATAAGTATAGCAGTAATCTTAGTAGTATAATCTCTAATATAACTATAGTGCTTAGGCTTAATACTACTATTACTAGTAAGATTAGAACTATAAAAGTATAAAGGCAGACTTAAATAGTAAGCAGAATAATATAGATATAAGTAGGCTAGTCTTAGTATTATCCCTATAGTTTATTCTATTATACTAAGCTAGGAAATTATAGTTAAGTAATTAAGGCAGAGAGTATAGTAAGGCTCCCTCTAAGAGTATAAGTTTTGCCTATTATAGATATAAAAAGACTTATTCCTCTATAATAATGCTAATCCTAGTAGGTTATATAGAGTTATCTCCTATCTTAGTATACTAACTATTCCTAGCTAGATTAAATAGCTAAAGCTTTATATAAAGTTTCTATATTACTCTTATCTAGTTAAGAGCCTCCTTTAAGGTCTATAAATATACTACTAAGTATATAATCTATTATAGAATATTACTATCTAGATTACTTATTAATAGAGGATTAGTATTATTAGAGTTAGTAAAAGGTTTCTCTACTTCTTCTTTATTACTTTTATTAAAGTGGGGGTAACTATAAGTAGGGTAAATCTTATTAAGTTAGTCTATAAGGTTAAGTCTATACTAGTTAATATCCTCTAGTTTCTAAAAACCTTCTAGGGCCTTAATAAACTTTTTTAGGCAGTTTCTAGTATAAGTTAACCTATAAAGGGGTTTTCCTATAAGGGTTTTAAGCTAATATAAAGTGTTATTAGGGGCCTTTAAATAGATCCTAAAGGGGCCTTTCTAATAGTAGTTAAGCTTAGTATCTAAAAACTTATCTATATGCTATTTAATATTAAATACTAGGATAAGGTTACCCACTCTTAATTTCTAACTATATAAGATATAGTATTTCTAGTAATTAAACCTATTTATAATATGCTTATACTAGGCTATAATTATCTTCTATATAGTAGTATAGTTCTTATTAAGCTATTTAAAAGCTCTTATCTATATAAGAAGCTTCTCCTTAGGTGTTATCACCTAGTTCTATACTAGTACTCTCCAGATTAGTATAAATATCTTAATTAGGGTTATAGCTTTATACTTATAGAGCAGGTAGAAGGAGCTATAGCTAGTTAAGGCTCTAATAGAAGTTTTATTAGTAAATAGTATAGCTTAGAAGAATAGCTAGAAGTTCTTACCTATATTCTTTATCTAAGTAGTAAGAGTATATATAATAGTCTAGTAGCTAACTTTAATAGTACTATTAGTATATAGGTTATAGGTAGCAGTAACTTTTTGCTTAAGCCTATACTTATAGTTAAATTTAATAACTATACTCTTATTCTTAGAGCCTCTATTAATAATAAGTATATTATAGAGCTTATAGTAATAAATAATATCCTCCTATATAAACTTAGTAATAAGATAAGAGTTAGCTTACTATATCTACTAAGCCTCTACCTACTTAGTTAGGAGGCACTAGGCTTTAACTATATTCTATATACTAACCTTCTATATATCTAACACTATATAAGTAAATAGCAGCTCTGAGAGTACTAAGAAATAGTAAGAGTTATCTATATATCTAGGTCTATACTTCTAATAATCTTTATAAGTTTAGACTTATTTACTAACTTATTAATAGAGGTTATATTAGTAATACTACTCTACTAACTATTTAATAACTATATTATATCCCCTATACCTGCTCTCTTAGTATACTTTTATAATAAGCTTAGTTTAGATCTGTAAATTATCTATAACTTATTATAAAATAGACTTATATATATTAGGATATATAAATAATAACTTATCTTTTAAAAAGAATTTCCCAGCCTCCTCCTTAAACTTATAGTATAGACTAAGCTTAATTCTATCTAGCTGTTTTAAGGTACTAAAATAGTAAGTAATTTAGTATAAATAGTAATTTTAGTATAAAGAGCTATCTAGTATAGTATTAGAGATATCTATAAGCCTCAGAGACTCTTATAGAATATTATTAACTTTAATAGTAAGAATCTTAGTAGAGTAAACTCTATCTCTATCTGCCTATACTTTATTAAAGAAAGAGATAGTAATTAGATCTATAAAGAAGATTTACTTATTAATCTAGTTATTAATTTCTCTTTTAGTATTTTAGTTAAGCTTATCTAATAGTCTGCTAGGTTTATAAGATAATCTATTAGCTATAGTATTCTAGCTTTTAGATAGGTACTTAACTTTAAAGTTAAATATATAAATCTATAAGATCTATTAGATAATAAAAGCTCTAGACAGGTTAGAGGCAGTACTATTAAGCTAAGTAATAAGGGTCTTAGTATCTATTTCTAGTATAAAGTGGTAATTATAGAGATAAAAGCAAACTTATTTAAGAGCTTTAAATATACCCCTTAACTTCTTCTTCTTAGTATTATAGTTTAGCTTTATACTAGTCTATAAGCTACTCTTATACCTAGAAACTATATACTTACTATTAATATATTAACTAAGAATAGCGCTCTAACTAAGGCTACTAGTATTAACTATAAGATAGATTTTACCTATATTAGTGCTATAGTTAAGCCTAATAAGGATAGGAGTAGAGGTAAGTTAGTTCTTAAAAGTGTTTATAGCTAACTATTAAGGCTAGTTCTATTTAAATAGAGTATTCTTTTTTAAGAGTGCTATAAGCAGTCTAGCTATAGCTAAAAATCCCTAAACCTAAATATAATAGAATATTATAATACTAAGAAAGGATCTAAGGTTAGTAAGGTTATTATAAACCCCCTATTTCCTAATCTTAATAATCTTTAATTTCTCTAGCTTTTAGCTATTAGTACTATAAATATACTCTATAATAGTAATAGATTACTAAGCCTACTATAATTTCTTAATAGTAATAGTATAGCTAGCTAACTTGATATTAATAAGAACCTTATTAATATTCTAGATATACTCTAGAATATATCTATATAGCCTAGAATAACTAGAAACTTCTTTATTATTATACTTTAAGGTAGAGCTCTTAATAGCTATATTATTAAAAAAAGCCTTATAGTAAGTTAGGATCAGATTATATAGGATTTATATTATAACTCTTATAAACTAGACTATAAAATTAGTAGCTTCTTAAAGTAGAGTATATATTTAAAGGAGGCTAATTAGTATTATAAAGATTATAATATTATAGCTATATAGATCTAGTAGAACTTAGTTATATTTAGAAAAGAAATCTAATAGTAAGAGAAGCTAGTATATTATAAAGTCTTCTAAGAACTTATTACTAAATAGGGGTAAAGCTATATTATATAGGGTAATAGTATTAACCTTAGTTATAGAGTTAATAAGATATATCTTTTTATCCTTCTTTCTAACCAAAAAGAAGGGGTTCTAGTAGGCTATATAGCTTTACTTAAAAATACTCTTCTTTAGCTTATCCTTTAAGATTATTATTATATTACTCTCTAAAACCTTTAAAATTAGTATACTTCTTACTTACTAGGCCTTATAAGAGATAACTCTAATTACTTATAGAGAAGCTATAAATAGATAAATAGATTTATAATACTTAAAACTCTATATAAGGGTCTTCTCTCTATTACTTAGAACTTTAGAGAGAAGCTTCTTCTCTTTTAAGTTAAGATAGTCTACTATTACTAGAATCTTATTAAGTTATTTTACTATAAGTTACTCCCCCTTAAAAATAGTTAAAAACTTTAGTTAGATAAGATCTATAAAAGTACTTTCTAATACTAGTTTAAGGTTTTCTTTTACTTTTATCTAGGCTTTTAACTTCTACTCTAGGTTTCTTTTAGATACTAAGCTATTAAAAGGTAAGTTATTAACTAGCTAAACTTTCTTATCTTTTATTTTATATATTATATTAATCTCTCTATATATAAAGGATAGAGTATTATTATAGATATAATTAGCTCTTAGTTTATCCTAGATTCTTATTAGAACCTTTTCTAGAAGGTTCTCTCTCTAGTAGAACTAATAGTATATCTAGGTATTAGCTATATTAAATCTAATTCCCTATTTTAAGTTAAATAGATTTATAAAGAGTAAGAAATATATTTTAGTAAAAAGAAAAAGTTACTAAAGCTTTTTATTAGTTATAAACTTTAATAAGTTAGTCTTATATACTACTTACTCTTTATAATACTTCTAGATAATAGAGTTAAATCTCTTAACTATATAGCTAAAAGCCTTAGTATACTTAGATTCTCTTATATTAAGAATATTAATAGTAGTCTTTTAGTCTCTAAAAAGAGTAGCCTTACTATATATAAAAAGGTACTTAGCTATTCTAAATAATATAAGCTTAGTACTATTATATAACTTAGTAGAAATTAGCTCTTCCTTTTACTAATAGGTTAGTTAGTCTTTATCTCTGCCTTATTTCTAGAAAAAGAGAGGTTTACTTAGAATATTAGTTAGAAGTACTAGAACCTCTTCTATCTTATAGCTAGATATATAGTTAGGGTTTATATAGTTAGCTTTCTTTCTCTTTCTCTAGTAGTAATACTTATAGGACTTCTTTAAAAAGGGTTTATAATAGTTAAGGTGCTACTTATCTTTATAGAATTAGTATTTAGAAGTATACTCTTATAATTTTAAAATAGCCTAGATAATTACTTTTATTCTTAGTATAATAGCCTGCTTAAGGGAGACTTTAAGTACTATATAGAAGATATCACTATTCTTATTAAATATTACTAAAACCTCCTTATTCTCTTCTAATTCCTCTTAGACTAGGAAGTTAAAACCTTCTAGTAAATTAGCTCCTACTACTAGTATTATCTCCTCTAATATATATAGGCTAGGCTAGCTTTCTAGGTTATAAAGCTATAATTATAAACTTTTACTTAGTTATCTATTAATTCCTATAATTACTAAGCTAGCTACTATATTAGAATTAGTAATAATAGCCTCTATTTTCCCTCCTCTATAAAAATTAAATAGCCTTACTAAGTATAAGAGAAGCTAGTAGGATTAGAGAGAACTATAGCAAAGTAACTAGTAGAATCTAAAATATAGAATATTAAAGAAGCATAGATCTTCTAATTACTAGTCTAAAAGATATTAATTATCTAAGTTAGTAAGTATTCTAGTATTATCCTAGTATATATAATAAATAGAGCTCTAAGAATTATATTCTTAGATATCTTACTATATAGGCTAATAAAGAAGGATATATTAGATATATAATAGCTACTAATATAAATATTCTTAACTATAATACTCTTAAAAGTTACTATAGCTTAAGTATCTATAAAGTCTCAAACTCTAAGATATATAGAAATAATACTCTCCTATATACTATTATAGCTAATATACTTCTTAGAGATAATATTAATAGTAATACTAGTATTAATAATTCTATACTACTCTAAGTATATAAACTAGTTAATCCTTATAGTAACCTAAAAGTATAGTATAATAAAGTCTTATATAGTGAGAATTCTATACTAGCAGGTAACTGCAGCATAGTATAGTTACTCTACTAAATTATTAAGAGAAGTAACTAGTATATTAAGATCCTCTTTAAACTAAGTGCTAGGTAGAATAATATCTGTAAGATATTATTTAAATATCTTAAAAACCCTTTATAAATAAGACCTATAAAATATATAATAAATCATAATACTTAATAATATACTATATAATATAACACAGTATATTACAGTATTAATAATACTGTCTATACTGTGGATAGAAAGGTCT